>CAAKHG010010997.1:12194-32656 GCA_901007715.1 Dactylopterus volitans | reverse complement strand
GTCGCGTGAACCTTTTGCCCAGTTTTAGCCGCCGGAAAGGATTCCCCTTCACACACACACACACACACACACACAGGTGTCTATATAATTGCTGTCATTTTCCTGATTAGTTTGAAAGAGAGATGCCGTATACAAGGGCTAGACTAACCATGTATTGCTGTAGCTAGTCAACCGTAGCACTGTGATCAAATTATGTTAAGGTGGTGCAAAGGTAACATCATGTATGTATGTGTGTATGTGTATGTATGTATGCTAATAGAAACAGAAACTGAGAAATTAATTTGTGTTGCTGCCTGCCATCAGCATGTCACAAGACTCATCACAGCAGGCAGTGTTTTTTCAGATCTAATCTTTCAGTATTTGTCAGAAAGTACCCACGAGTCTCCCCTCCATCTTCAAGCATTTATCGACTGTGTGTGAAAATTCCTTCTGCACACAACTCATTTACTCAACTGGGGTTTGGTGTTGGCTGTTGGCAGCTTGGGAATGCCTGCTTATTTGGGATAATGCTTTTGATTTAACCACAAACAAACTACATCTCTTTGCCTGAAAAATTCCCTTCCGGACAATCAGGATAATCTGGTTCATGGTGTGTTCATGTGACTGTCAGAACTTGATGGTAACCCAATTACTCTGATTCGTACTCTGATTATAAGAAAGCTGGCTAACGTTTGATTGCTCCTGTGTTAAGCAGCCAACTGTGATATAGGAGCTATGATTGGAATTAATAGTTATAATCATTACCATCACATCTACATTGCAGGATCATTGTGACGCACAAACGGTAAAGGTGCACATTCACCTACCACTTTATCAGGTGCACCTATTCAATTAAATGTAAATGTCTAATCAGCCAGTTACATGGCAGCAAAGCAACACATTTTAGCATGTAAACATGGTCAAGATGAATTGCTGAAGTCCAAACCGAGCACCAGAATGGGGAGGAAAGGTGATTTACCTGACTTTGAACATAGCATGGTTGTTGGTGCAAGATGGGCTGGTCTGACTATTTCAGCAACTACTGATCTACTGGGGTTTTTATTTGCAACCATGTCAAGGGATTACACAGGATGGTTCTGAAAGAGAGCACATATCCAGTGAGCAGTAGTTCTGCTCTTGGTGCCCTTGGTGACACAAATGGTAGTTTCAGGACATTTGAGCATTCAATTCTGGTGATATATTCATGAAGAGAGAAATGGCACTATTGTGTAAAAAAAAAAGACCTGCATCATCCATAATGTCCGTACTGAGAATTCCAAGCTCGTCTGTTTTGCCTTAAAGTTTTCAGAGATTTAGCCTGTTCAGATCAAGTTACAGATACACATTTTAGTTTTCAGTTCCCGGCGCCCACAGTATTTACTGATGACGAGTCACAAAATATACCTGCAACTAAGGATTATTTCATTTGGTATGGTGCTTATTTTCTTAATTAATTTATCAATGACTTTGTAATGAACTGTTTAATCTATTCATAGGGGTGAGGTTCAATGCTAATGCAAATTGTAAGATGTGTACTTGATATCTGCTGTGGCCCCTAATACAGTACAAGTAAATAAATTGGCTATAACTTGGGAAATAAACAGAAACTCTACTTCTTTTTCTCACCATTATTTATGTTGAAATTACTAATAAAAGAAAAAAACACAGGATGTTGATTTATTTTTGTTCCAAAAATTGACAAAAAATTGTCCATCAATTTGTTGTAGCCTAGACACATCGTCAAATGACAAGTTATGTATAAATCACCATCCAAATCTCCAAATTATCCTCTTTACACTATCGATAAAAGGAAAAGCAGCAAACCCTCACATTTACACGCTGAAAACATTAAAAAAAAGTTTGTTAAAATGATCATTATAGACACATTGTATGTCCCGTCAATCAATTATTAATCATTTATTCCTGTCAGCTCTTAGACAAACAAACCTTTTCATGCAGTGTTACCTAAGGACAGGAAGCCGTAGGTGAAACTGAACATCACGTCACCTGGTTTAGCTGTGGCAATAAGGTGACCAATCAAAAAGAGATTAGCTCCTATTGTGAGACCTTCATTACAGTTTGGCCTGGCGCCATGTCACGCCATGTTGCCCTGCCTTCAGCCTTTTTTTGGTTTACACTTGATCATCAAAGTAGCTTAGCAGATCACAGCTTATCCACGTCAAACTGCACGTAATCGTTACTCTGATCGCTGTGTTTTCATTTTCCCTTTGTCAGACCAATCACCGACAACATCACAATGCTCTGACCCTCACCCCCACTTCATACCTCCCACCACTCCCTTCCACTGGCAGCAGCCTGCATGGCAACAGCCATGACAGCCATGTAAAGATGCACTCAGGCTGTCAGGTTCTGTTAACGCCTGCAACAGCAGACGTTGTGCAGCGTGGGAGGGGAGGGGACATGAACCAGGCTGAGCTGAGCTGGGACTACGTGTGCACAGCTGGGCCACTTCAGCGCCACTTAGGCGGCAACAAACCGGTGGGGGAAGGAGGAGGGCAGGAGGTGGGTGGTGGGGGGGGCAGCATCACATTCTCTGCTCAGACAGCAACATTACAGGAAGAGCTGCATTAGCAAAGACATGATCAAAAAATGGGCGCCATATCATGTCTATGGAGGAGGCTTTCAGACTTCACACTGGAGCTTGGAAGTGAAGCAGCCTCCAAGTTGAGGTTGCCCTGGCAACAGCGACAAATGTGAAGATGCTATGATGCAGTGTTTTGGCTCCACACTGGAGGTTAGATGCTCTCTAAATTAGGGCTATCACAATTATTTCATGATCACCTGATTGCAACTATTAGTGTTGACCACAATTATGTTTTGCATAATTGTCATTAATGATTTAAAAAAAAACAGTTTTGATGAAACAGAGATGTCATACGTCCATCACTGTTTCCACATCTTTTGCGAGCACTGTTGTGTTTCTTCTACTATGGTGCGTGTAAGGAGACGCTGCACCATCATCTGTTAACTTTTCACCGAGCATCTAGACATTATCATGGATCATTTAGTCGCAAAGCCAAACACCAGGGTGCCGCTGTGGGTGCGTTTCAGTTTTAAGCCAAACAAAAAAGGAGAGCAGATAACTTGGTGGAGATTTGCATAGTATCATAATTAGTAGCAAAAGGTCGCAGTACAAAAGATGAAAAGAACAAATCTGAAAACCATCCATTGTTATTTATTTTATTTATTTTTTTTTTTGTTACTTATTTTTATAAAGACTTTTGTGTGGACAAAAGGCATGCAGAATTTTTTTTTATTAATGTTTTAAAATTCAGTACAGGTAATATTGATATTATATAATCAATACTTCCTCATAATGTTTATTTGAATAATCAAGCTATGATTAGGCCTGCAGTTTAATAATTGCGGAAAATGACAATTGAATCCTTGATCTCAGTTATCTATTTGACAATGAATCATTGAAAAAAATTACATGATGATAACAGCCGTGCTCGAAACATGCTGATGAGGCCTTTGAATTAAAACCAGAGAGGTGAAGCGGAGCGTTGCACCACTTCAGAATGTGGGTCACAGATATGAAATCATCCATGTGTGATTGTATCTTTCCCCGCTGGTATAGAGTGGCACTTTTTAATGTCTCCTTTACGTCTTTCCCTCCCTGTCTGAAGGTGTGTGTCAGGTTGCGTTTACCTGGCCAGCAGCGACCAGGCGTTGGTTTAGGTGTCATAGAATAGTGGGGGAGGATGGGTTATCATGCAGGTCAGGTCCTCTGGCCCCATGCAGGCAGCTCGTGTTTCTTCCTGGTTATATAAGCCGGCTGCCTTTGAACCCCCAGCAGAGGTTAAATCAAGCTTATCAGGAGCAGCCTGCTCAGTGCTGGAATACAATGCAGTCATGTGACCAACATCTAGGCCAGTGGAAGCCATTTATCTGTGTATTAATCATTCAGTGTTGAGTGCTCTCGTGTGGTGAGGACATGCAGAGCGTCAGGAGGCGTGAATCTTTTCATTGTAGTGGTGTCAGTGATGTGTGGTAATAATTTCATCAGCCATCGGTGACTTAACCCCAGTCGTGATTCTGTCGCAGGGTCCTGGCTTCTGAAACGCCAATGAGAAGTGAGGCGGCAGCACCACATGTGTCTGAGCTCATCTTCAGCGTTCTACTTGACTGGAAAACCGTGTTCTGTTTGGGGAAGAAACCAGGAGTTTCTGTCATATCAAGTCAAGTTGTTTTTTTTTTAGGTTGCTCATTTCATAAAACTGAATTGGCCTCATGCGGGAGTGTTTTCATATTTTTCTCTTAATTATGTTTTTAAGAGAAGGCGGTAAGGTGAAAATAAGCAAATCCTTTGTGCGATTCATGAAATGTGTGCACAAAGCCAAATCACATAAATAATTTAATGTATTTAGTTTTGGCACAGCTAGACTGGCAAACATCTAGCACATCATTATATCACAGACACACATGTAATTGTTAGTCTAGAGTGTGTTCAAGAGTTTTTTTTTTTTTTTTCCGGGAATGGTTTAAGGAGAAGTAAAACCATTGTCTCTTTGCATTAATAAGAAGCTGGTTGAAGTGGGCGGTTCATCCCAGACGGCGCCCTCTGGAGATGCTCTGTCCAACCGGCAAGGAGATATAATGACACAGCTAAAACATTCTGGAGCAGTTGTTTTTTCAACTGGCCACCAACATCCTTGAGGTGCAGCCGAAGGACATGGCTAGGGAGAAGGTCATCTTGCTTCTACCGGATGGATGCCTTTTATTTGCTCATTCTGTTCAAACATATAAACCTATGTGCTTGCTATAGGTTAAAAAAAAAAATCTCAACCAAGAACCTGGACTAAGAAATAATGATCACAGTAGCAACTTAGCTGGACTATAAGAGGTTAAAAGTTCCCCATCATAGTCTGGACCCAGTCCATGGAGGACCAAAATTATTATTATTTTTTTTTCATATGAATATATGATGCTCATCAGTTAGAAATCACCGTAATTCAATTTTATGCTGTTGGAGGTGTGAGGAGCTGCTGGGGCATCATATTACCAGGAAGTGGCGGCTGCAGGAGAAAGCTGACTTTAGCCGCAAAACTGCATGACGACAAAAACTGAAAATCCCGCTGGTCCCTTTTTTTATTTATGTAATTATTAATGGGATTAATTAGACTCAGGTTGCCCATGACATATTAGTGCTCATACTGAATGTTGAAACGTTTCATGAGTGTAAAAACCTTAAACCTGTCAGTGTATGTGTATGTTAATTTGTACAGTACATCGTCCAAGATCAATACACTGGCATTGTGAGCCACCTAGTGGTGCAGTGTATTTGAGGCTGTATTTGAGGTTCAGCGTTCAGATGAATTTCCACACAGTGCAAGTAAACGGTTATTCAGAGGAAAAAGGACAAGAATATAAGGCTTCAGCACTTGGCCAAATTAACCAAAGACAGAAGATGAAGTGGTGCCTGTTTTGATGATCAAATAATTGTTTTAGTCAAATAATTGTTTTCAGCAGAAATGGTTATCAGGTGCTGCTGCTGCTGCTTCTCGACTCCGCATGACAGTAAAGAGGAGAGCTCTGGGCCGCTACTGTCGAATGTGGCGCAAACAAATAACACAACAACAATAACATTTATAAAGGGTTAGTGAAAATAGCTTTTAGCTCCAAGACTACATTAAATTAGACTCATTTAGGACTTAATTGGAATACATGTATAAAGTTTTACTGTCCGCTTCCCTTCCTGATATATACTGTTTTGTATTCCTGTCCAGATCCCAGTGGTTCCCCAGTGTGCGACCAGTGCCTTCCCCAGTACACCGGCTCACAGTGTGACCAGTGCAGCGCCGGCTTCTACAAAACACCCGGGGCCTGTGTACCATGCGACTGCAGTGGGAACGCAGATCCTCAGGGCCCCACCCAGCTCTGTCACCCCAACACCGGGCACTGCCTGCGCTGCATGAATAATACCACCGGGCCTCAGTGTCAGCTGTGTGCGCCTGGATTCTTGGGGGATGCCCGAGCACATAACTGCACCCGTCTCAGTAAGACCACGGCACACTTCATGATTGCATCATCAGGGCACCACCATTGTCCAAGCTTTTGATAACTTTTCATCTTCAAGATCTTTTCTATATACTGTGTAAACCTCAGATGGAACTGTTAAAAAAAAAAGCCCCGTTTCCCATAGATGGCATTACGAGTGTGAGTGAATATTTGCATTTAATCGCCTGGAAGTCGAGACTGTTATTAAAGCCGTGAAGACTGTGAGACTTAAAAAGTAAAATTTTTCACCCAGCCTGATGAGTGTTCCAAGTTTAATGTGCCGTCGAGCACGCTAGGCGCTAAAAAATGCAATCCTCTCAGCATAATAATAATCCTCGTATTTCCAAAAGGGTCCTCGCAATTGTTGCTGCTTGGGCTCTAATAATAGATAAATAGCGAGAATTTTTAAAAAGAAGTTTAGGATTTATAGGAAAGCAGTAAATAGCAATGTTTTGAGCCCTAATAAAAATGGCTTTCCTGTTTTATCAGCATTTAGACTTTTGTTCCACAACCGGGGAGCATAGAAAGTAAAAGCTGCTTCACCTCGCTTTGTTTTGATTGTGGGTAAACCTGCGGAAACTCTGAGTTAACCTGTTCCAGATGACCCGAGAAGTCTGCTTCATAATGTGCAAGTATATCAGATGTATTCAGGCCCAAGGCCATTTTACAGTCTGTATTTGAAAAGCTGGGCGCTCATTATCATTAAATTTAGACAATGAGTAAGGTCTAATAAATGCCCTGAACACATTTTAGCAACAAGCTCTTTGCCACTCTACATTTTGTTTAAACGTGTGTACTTTCAGTGCGTTCAGATAAATTGATGATCTAGAATTCTGTCGTGTTTTTGTTTTTTCTCCAATGCAAACTCTAGAAGAGTAAGTTCGAGGTCATGCGTCACTGTTTGAGACGTACAGCTGACTGAACATCATCTCTGAAACAAATTGAAAAAGCTATAAAAGTCCAAAAGGAGAGACTCTTTGTTCCCTTCCACCTTAAATATGAGTTAAGCAATCTATCAAACAAGTTCGAATGAAATCGGAATGCGAACAGTGTAAGAGTTCGAGACTGTGACACATGGGAGAGATAACGCTGGCCATTAAAAATAGGTGAGTTAGTTTAAAATAAAATAAGAGTTTGAAAAAAGATGGATAACAAGAAGGACATGAATTGGTTAAAAGGAAAAATGAATTCTAAAAATTTAAGTTTGAGACCAAAACAGGCAAGAGACAAAGGAGCACTGAAGATAAATAAATGAGTCAATAGAATAAAATACTCGGATAGAAGCTTTACTTAGAACAAACTGATGATAGGTTTAGATAAATAAAGTCAATAAAATGAGAAACAGATATAATCCAGTCCAGTTTTGTCTTCTAGCCACTCGATGTCACGAGTTACTTTGGTGACTAAATCTAACAGCACACCTTCATCGCGTTGTGGATTAATAAGCTTGCGTTTTGAAGTCGTTAAATCTTCGTACGTAAATTGTTATGACTTTTTCTGTCCTCAGCACCGCAGCTCATTCCCGCACCAGCAGTTACAACCACACCAGAGGCCCCGACGTCCAGCACAGCTCCCTCTTTCAGCACCACTCATACCTCCAGTACAGCAAGAGGCGCCCCGGCCTCCACGCCCGGCAGCAACACCAGCCCGGCACTGAGCACCGCCATCACCACCCAGGCCCTGCTGACCAGCCTGAGCAGCCCCACTGACAATACCACTGCCGCCCTGACCGAAGTCTCCTGGACGCAGTTCAACATCATCATCCTGGCGGTCATCATCCTGGTGGTGGTGCTGTTGCTGGGATTTGTGGGAGGCGTGTACACATACAGGGAGTACCAGAACCGCAAGCTCAACGCCCCCTTCTGGACCATCGAACTGAAAGAGGACAACATCAGCTTCAGCAGCTACCATGACAGCATCCCCAACGCCGACGTGTCGGGCCTGCTGGAGGACGAGGCCAATGAGGTGGCGCCCAACGGCCAGCTGGCGCTCACAACTCAGGGCAACTGCTACAAGGCTTAACACTCCATCCTTCCCAAGACTGGACACAGAATCACAGAAAACACAAAGCTGCTGGAACGTACCAAATCCAAAGCTTGCTCATGTATGACTGCTGGCTGCTCTTCTGCGGCACTTCCTTGCAAACTGACAGTGCGATAGAGCCGATGTGATCAGGAACACTGACACGAAACCGAATTTTCGACTTGAAACATTTTTTTTTCCCTTTTGATATGATTTTTGTGGGATCAGCGAAGAGGGTCCAGAGGGAGCAAAAAGTGTTTTATTTGAGTTGTGCCTGCAGAGGGCAGTGTTGTGCTGATTAGTTAGGTAATTGGCGTAAGACGGGTCCCAGCACACACCCGATCCTGACACTGATTGGTGGACCTACAGGAGCCTATCATTTCAGATATTTAAAAAAAAAAAAATTGACTTTTGACCGATTAAGTTATAACTGGATCACTTAAAACAGTGATCTTAAACTGAGACAATGATTGTTATTTAATGAATTTTTATTCCGTTCTTATTTATTGGTTGACGTTTTGTTACTGGGAGAAATGCTGCACATGTACGACATGTTTATTCATGGTGTTTTATCTTAGCGTGCTGCCGAGCGGTGTCGTGAGCCGAGCGGCTTGTTGCCATGTATAGTTTGTGTGTGTTCTTGAGAGAGTCACGTGGATGGAGGACAACGGCTGCCGGCACGAGCGTTATCTTTTTGTTTGATAGCTTCCCGTCTTTTCTTAAAGCATGCCAGCTCACCTGAGGGTATCCAAGAGGAGTGTTTCTGCAACAGTGAATAAACTCTCACCATTTGGTCCCGCTGCAGGGCAGTGACTCGTAAAATCAACCACCCGCTTGTCTGAAGCAGCTCACGTGTGATAAACATCCTTGAGCCTGCTGAGGGTTCCCAACTACGATGGAGTTTACGTCAACTGAGTTGTTCCAAATTTCAGTTACTCAAGGACACTGAGTATTCTGTGTTGTTTTAGGCGGCCATTGGTTGGGTGTGCTTCTTTTTACCACAGAGAATGAGTAATCAGACATAACTCCTCAGGTACTGGCTTTTTCCCCAATGTGATGGCTGTAAATATGATTCTTGTACAGATGAATGTGAATAGTAGCACTGCTATTGTACAGGTAGAATACTGTGTGTACACTGTCACTCGACGAGTTCCCAACCTCTCACTCTCAACGGCGTGACGCTGCGTTTTTTTTTTTGTATTTTTGTTTCGGATTGTCACACATGCAGCCGCAGGACTCAACGCACCACCAACTGTTGGCGCTTAAAGCAAAATAAACGATGTGAATAACAATACCCAAAGTTCAAGAGCTCAAATAAAAATGGGTTTAACTGTTTGTGTGTGTCTGTCTCAAGTTTAGCTTCCTCTTGGCTGTAGTTAACACTTAATCCTACCACATGTTAATGCTTTCTGTGGGTTTTTTTTTTTCACGAAAAGAGTTAAATGATCCTATTAAAACAGCATCAGTATTCCCAGTTCATTTCAAATATTTAACCTCTATTCCCATTCTATGTGCACTGAAGGCTCCACGTTTGTGTAAATGAGGCAGTCAAGCTCGTAGATGCGCTTGTTACACAACTTTTATCAGAAATGACCTGAGTTTAGGTGATAAGTTGGATGGCTCACGTAGACATGGCTTGGCACTGACGCACCAGTTCTCACCGAGGCCGGCCCACCAAATTTTAACTTTTTATTTTCCACTAGGGGAGGTGGGAGAAGAGTTAGAACTGCCTCAATCATCAAATATACATTAAACTCAAAGAAGCTTCTTTTAACAGTTACTCAACATTTGAATGCCTCGCCTTTGTTTTTAGCAGTCCTCCTACTCTGCATTACTGTTTACACACCACCCCATCATTCCACTTCTTTTATTAGTGAATTTTCTGAGCTTTCATCAGTCAAACACACCACCTATAACAGAATTTTAGTAACGGCAGTTTCCAAGAGGAGCTGGAGAAAGAGCAAACTGACCATTTTCGAAATTTTTCATAAACAGCTCAAATCCTACAATAAAACAGTCAAACAAGCAAGAATATCCTGCAAAACTCATCGCAGACAATAAAAACAATCCCAGACTTCTTTTCTCCACCTTTTAACTAACAAATTTTGAAAAATCCTCCAACATACCAACAGGCAACACCTGCCAGGACCACTCCAGAAGTAATTTTTTACACACCTGGAAAGCTGCTTTTACCTGAGGAAACACTGGAGAGTTTTGTCCTGGTCGGTGCAAAGTCACTTGGTCAAGTTTTCTCCCAGGTAAAACCAACAACCTGCGTTTTAGATCCAATTCCCACATCACTTTTAAAACAATTTTATGGCCTGTTTGAGGAACAGATTTGAAACACTGTAATTTGCTCTCTCCAGACTGTTTTTTTTTTTCCTATTTCCTTCAAAACTGCAGTGGTGAAACCCCTTCTGAAGAAGAACAATTTAGACCCGAAAATTTTTAATTCCCACAGACCTGTATCCTACCTACTGTTTTTGAGCAAAATTTTAGAAGCGCAGGTTTTTAACTAATTAAATTACTTCCTAAATAGGCGCAATATTTTATCGAAGTATAAATCTGCTTTTAGGATGAACCAAAGTACCAAGACAGCCCTTTAAAAGATTTTAAATGAAATCAGCTGTAATGCAGATTCACAAAAACTCACAATCTTGGTACTACCGGACCAAAGTGCTGCCTTTGGCACAGTAGATCACCACATTTTATTAAACAGACTCAGAAACCTGGTTGGCCTCGCTGGTACCGTTCTTAACTGGTTCAGCTGTTATCTCACAGACTGATGTTTCTTTGTAAGTCTGGATACATGTTCCTCCAGATCACATGAAATACGGTGTGTGGTGCCCCAGGGGTCCAGTTCTTTTTAACATATATATATATATATATATATATATATACACCGTATTTCATGTGATCTGGAGGAACATGTATATATATATATATATATATATATATATATATATATATATATATATATATATATATATATATATATATATATATATATATATATATATATATATATATATATATATATATATATATTTATGTTTCCCCTTTGGCCCTTTGGCACGTCATCAGGAGGCTCGGTATCAGCTTCCACAGTTACGCAGATGATACACAGCTGTACGTTGCTGTGTCTCCTGATCATGCAGAGCCTTTTTAACTGCATTTTAGATATCAAGTCATGGATGGCAGATAATTTCAATCAGCTCAACTTTTACCATAACTACAAGATTTTAAGCCTTCACAATGCGTAAGAACCTCGGCGCTATTTTTGATTCTGACCTTAATTCTATTCCTCTTATTAAAAGTGTAACAAAGATAGATTTTCATCATCTTAAGAATATAGCCAGAGTCCGCCAGTTTCTCTCTCAGGCTAACATGGAGGTGCTGATGCATTCTTTTATCTCTTGTCGTATAGATTATTGTAATTCCCTGGTCTCTGGTCTTCCCAAAAACACAATCTCTAATCTGCAACTACTTCAGTACTCAGCCACACGTGTGCTGATGAAGACCAGAGGGCGGCCGCACATTACACCTGTTGTTTAAAATCGCTGCATCGCTCCCCAAGTGTTTCAGGATTGAGTTCAAGGTTCTTTTATTGGTTATTCAGTGTTAATTAAGTTAATAGTCTTGGACCATCTTATTTATCTGACCTGCTTGTATCACATCCACCCTCGCACATCCTAAGGTCCTCTGGCACCGGCCATTTGATTATTCCAAAAGTTAGAACTAAAACCCACAGGGAGGCTGCATTCAGCCATTATGGCCCACAGCTTTGGAATAGCCTGCCAGGGAGCAGCAGGACCACAGAGACTGCTGATGTTTTTAAAAGGAGGCTCAAGACTCACCTTTTTAGTTTTTCTGGCTTTTAATTTTTTTTTAACTTTTCTCATCTCTCATTTTACTTTAATTTTAATCTCAAATGTTCTTTAATGACTTATTTTAAAATCTTTGTCCATTTTATTTTCATTTGTAATTCTAAACTTTTAAATTTTCTTAATCCTTAAAATTTTTAGGCCTGCTTTTATCCCGTCCGATTGTCTTTTCATTTTTAACCTGTTTTACGCTATCCTATGGTCTGCCCATGGGGATGTGTGTGTGTGTGTGTGTGTGTGTGTGTGTGTGTGTGTGTGTGTGTGTGTGTGTGCGTGCGTGCGTGCGTGCGTGCGTGCGTGCGTGCGTGCGTGTGTATCTCTATATGGGGATAGGAGGAGTGGGTTTTTCAATATTTGTTATATTTCTGCTGCTTGTTTTCATTTTGTGAAACACTTTGTGTTGCGTTTTTAATGTATGAAAAGTACTATATGAATAAAGTTTGATTTGATCATCAATATGCAAATTTGAATGTTAACTGATAATTTCGATTTTCATGATCATTGTATGGTTTTGTGATTTTTCCTTTAATTAGCTGATCCGCATTATGGTCATAAAACAACACAGGACAAAGATTTTAGGCAAATATAAAAATACTTTCTATGAACTAACTGACTTGGAATCTTGTAGCAATTATAAAGCATCCTTACAAATTCCTATTGGAGGTCCTTTACAATCATTTTTGGAACAGGAAACTGCGTCCATCTTTTATAGTCTGTGAACGACGTGAGGCGAAGAGGCGTCTGCGCAGCCGCTGATGAGGCAACGGGAATTGTGCTCTTTGCGTGGAGAACAGTGATGGGAATTTCGGCTCTTTTCAGAGAGCCGGTTCTTTCGGTTCGGCTCACCAAAAACAGCCGGCCTCTTTCGGCTCCCAAGCGGTTCTTGAAATTTTTTGGTGCTTATATTACCAAATTATGTTCCAAAATGAATGACTAATGTACATAATATTAAATGTTTATCATTTATACATTAAGGATCTCCGGTTCTTTTTTTTGTTGAAACAGCTCTGAGAAGTGTCTGGACAGAACACCAGGTCTCAGGTGCAGAATTTATTATGATCATATACAGAGAAAATACCCAGCTGTCCAGTCAGACTGAACACAATTCCCAGCTGGGGCCTCTGTCTCTGTGCAACACACAGGTTGATAAAAAAGATGAGAAGAGCTCAGCGTATCGTGTTGGAGTTCGTCATACCCACTTTGGTTCACTCAATGACATCGTCTTCAAAGACATCTTAATTAGACTCAATGATAACACATAGTCATGCTCACAGTGTCCTAATGAAATTATACAGAGACGCTTCCAAGGCGTGTTGCTGCCCTTTAACTGTATCCTCGTTTCTTCTTTTAGTGCTTACTTATATTTCATTGTATAACCCAGCCTCACAAAGATATTTCAACACCTTCTTCACTCTAGTCCAAACCTTTGGGCCCAGTAACGAACACACATTGAAAACAGTCACTCCGTCCTCTTCCAGATCTCTAAAGAGCCTCCTCCTTTGAGGAGAGCGTTTCCTGCACTGCATGACAGCGTGCAACACAGCCTCTGGTTCTCCACAGTCACACTGTCCATTAGGGTGCTTCCCCACCAGAGCCAGCCCACTTCTAAGACCGCAATGTCCAAGTCTAAGCCCGGTAAGCACGACTGGATCTCTCCTGCTGCAGCCATAAGAATAACTACCGCTCTTTATAGTCTGTTCGAGAAAAACCTGCCTTTGCTTCCACTGTCGCGTGAGCTCTGCCACATTTCCCTTGGCTGCCTGCTTTATTAAAGATGAGTATTCTGGTGGTCCAACGTCCAGTTCTAACCCTACCTTTTCCTGTTTTATTGCATTTTTAGCCATTTTGTCCGCTTCCTCATTACCCTGTATACCCATGTGTGCCAGTACCCAGATGAACCCCACCTCACACCCGGCTTTATTAATGCTGAACAATATTAGTCTCTTTTCATTCAGTATGTCAGGTGTGGATCTGAGCGGCATACAATAGTCAAGCTTTGACCAATTATTACATGGCCAAGATTTGTATTCAAAAGAGCCAAGTAACTCAGCTTTGAGGGACTGATCCTGTTTCTCCTTTCAGCGTTAGAGCAGTTCGCTCCGTCTCTCCTGCTCTGTCTCACTGTGCCCCACATCTGCTCCTCCTGCTCAGCGCAGACATACAGACGGTGCCACACAACTGGATCAACCGTGGGCGCAGCTTCTGCAGGAACAAAAAAAAATTGGCTCCTTGGGAAAAAAAAACAAAAAAAAAAACAGTTTCCAATCAAGAGCCAATGTTCAGTCCCATAGTTCGGGAACGACTCATGTCTATTAGACAAGAGAAACTAAAACTAAGTACCAGTCTCATTCCCACACATTTGACCTGAAAAAAAAAAGTCAGAAAAATTCTCTAAGAATTCTGAGTTTAAAGCCAGAATTCTAAGAAAAGTCAAAATATGAAAAAAAGTCAGAATTCTGTCTTTAAACTTTCTCAGAATTCTCAGAGAATTGTTCTAATGTTTCTTTTTTTTGGCCCTAATCCTCTTCCATGGTAATTTGATTCGTTCTTTTTAAATTCCATACTGTGCACGTTTGTCCCTCCAGGGTCAACAAATCGTTTTAACTTCTTTTTCCTTTTTCCTGAACTACAATGAAAAGTGGTCCTTGGCTAAGGTCTTAGACAACAAGACACATTTGATATAAGGCTCGTGTATTGGCAGGGAAATAAGCTGTGTGGGGCGGTTTCTTGATCGCAAACGTTTTATTCAAATGACCTGAACGACTGCTACGGTAGAGCTGCTCACCAGAAGCGGTGAAGGGCCTGCTGGGAAAGGCTGGGAGTCTCGCTGTCACCTGGTGATGATCTGGACACAGGCAGGCCAACTGTAAATATAAAACTAGAAACTTATGAATGTATGAATGGGACCCTTTTTGTCATTAGACTTCCTGTTCCGCTAATCATGAAGCACTGAAGCAAATCTGGAATCTTTGAGAAGCAACAAATTCAAGTAGTTTCCTTCAAGACACTGCGTATGAACTCGGGACCAGTCTGGATTTAGAGGTGATCACTATAATGATTTAGTTTTGCGTTGACAATATCTGTCCTAAATATAAGATAACACTGTGCTGCCCTTTAGGTGGACCTGCCATCCTTTCAAGTTGCTATCTGTATTTTTTCTGGGCCGAGCACTGATCACTGGAGGCTGTATTGGCCCATACCAACTTCTGCTCATAGGATATATCTGAAACCTTAAGGGTCCAAAAATGAACTTTTAACAAACATTTAGCAGAAAATGATAATTTCCAAAACAATTTCTTTTAGACTTACACTGTCAGACAGGCAGAGCCAGTTCGTCCATTCCAAGCCTGATGTGAGTTTTGCATTATCTAACCAGTCTTTGTGGAGAACAATCAATTTTAAAGGTCTCCCTGCCTGTGAGGGCTGGCCCATTTGGACAAGCTTCTGAATCTCAAATTGCTGAAAAAAAAATGCTGATAGAAAGCTGCTAGAATACACGGAGCAGCACAGTTTGTTGCGTATGGGACTGCAGCTGAAGATCAGTCAGGGTTCCCATGCTGACCCATGTCCACTGCTGAAAGCACCAACAATGGTCGCATGAGAATCAGAACTGGTCCACAGAGCAATGGAAGAAGTTGGCCTGGTCTGATGAATCACATTCTCTTCTCCATCGAGTGGATGGCCGGGTGTGTGTGCTTTGCTTGCCAGGAGAACACATGGCACCAGGATGCACTATGGGAAGAAGACAAGCCAGCGGAGGCAGTGTGATGTTTTGGTCAATGTTCTGCTGGGAAACCTTGGGTCCTTTCATGGAAACGGTATTCCTTAATGGCAGTGGCCTGCTGAGAATTAGATAAAGGATCTAGCAATATTTAGGTAAAACAAACGGTCACCTAGTCACACTTGCTGCATTTACTGCAATTTTCTTTTTGTCTGTAATTTTAGTTTTAATTATCATTATAATTAGGATCACTATCATTACTTTAATTTATTACAGATGTTGCTAAGAATGTGTTTGTTCCCTTACAGTACGTCATGCATCAATGCAACACTTCCCCAGGTGAATCCTCTTTTATAATAGCATTAAAACCTTGTTCATCTCTGGTCGGGTGAGGGGAAAAAAAATCATCTTGCAGTCATTTGTGCCACGCTGACAGGTAAAAACATAGTGTAGCAATGCACGGTTGCTAGATGTAGGGGAGTTTAGTTTTATAAGAAATCCACTGAGGTTTGTTTCGCACAAATAGAAAAGATGCAAATTAATTCAAAAGGGACAAGAAAAATTTGAAAAATTGTTGTGCGGTCGGGATTCGTCAGGATTTGAGATGTTTGTCAAACTTTTCCACGCACTTTTAATTCTCTCAGATATTGATTGTGCTCAGATGAAAGGTCATTGTTTTGTTGTCCGTACGAGATGATGAGCACCAGGAGTTGCTCAGTAGCCATTTCATCTCATCAAATGTCCGTAGTGCCTTACTAACCACCTCAGACGAAAGAGGCCTGCGTGTACCCCCAAAAGCCTGAGGACCACGTGTTGCTCACGGAGGAGAACAAATAACTCAACATTTGGTCCAACCTGACAAGCTGAGCAACACCCCCAACATACGTCATTCCAGTTGATCAGCAGGGGTCCCTTGGAAACGCCAGATCCCTTTGGGTAAAGTCCACCAAAAACAGCCCCAAACTATGGCATCACTTAAAACTGAGCACCTAAAACTCACCTAAGTAGTAGCTGATCATCCCATCGCCTTGGCACAGGCGACGGGATGATCAGGGCGATCACTGTTTGAAGTGCCAATTACATGTCAACTACCTTCAAGCCTGTGGATGTTCCTCGATGGTTGAGCGAGCCCCTCTCCCCCTCTCAGTGCTAGTCAAACGTGGAACCGCCTGGTTAGAGACCTCAGATTGTCCGTCTTGAACGTATGCCCGCGGACACCGCAGATCAGTTGGTAAAAGGACGACCAAGAGCCCTGCTCTTACCTCCACTAATTCCCCGCTGCATGCCGGTATTAGTTCGCCGATAAGCAGTGTGTTATCTGTTGCTTCCTTTGCACTCGCCATCCAGATCTCTACTTGTGCTAGTTTGAGGTCCAGACTCACACTGCTCATCAGCTTAGCCAGTGAGCTTCGAGTAGCACGTACAAGTACTGAATCTGATCCGCGGTCCCCGGCGGTGCCACTCAACCGTCTGATCTTTCATTCTCTCTCTCGTTCTCCCATTTCTTACAAACCACTCATGCGCATGTCGCATACATCTGAGTGCGCGTGTGTGTCAAACTTCCAACTTTGCCGCTCCACTTTTATTGGTCAGCTGCCATTTCGTTTCACCTCCCTACTTCAGGCCAACCATATTGTGTTGTGGCCGCCATTTTTATTTCGCCTCTTCACACACCTATCCACTCACTCACCCACATGTTGTTTGTTGTTTGTTTTGTATCTGTTAGTTAGTGAAGTAGTTCCAGCTCACGACCGGATTTGAGTGCAGTGGTAATGTTAAATGTTTATCATTAATAATCACAAACCAAATTTTGCTCCTGCATTGCACAGCATGTCTGAATTTCATTTCACTGTAGTCTGTGCAAAAGATGCAAAGACAAAAGCGTCTGTGGGAAATGTCTTGTTGCGCATAATTTCAGTCTGGACCACAGCGAGACTTCTGTCTACAGAGCAGCGCTGCTGCTGCAAATTAAGCTTCAGCGTGGAAAACTGCAAGCAGACGTCAAAGCTTCCCAGACAGCAGCTCCAATCTGGAATCTCACCTCTGCTGCTCGCATGTGATTCTTGTTTGTCAGAACAGGTTTGTCAGAAAGGGAAGGAAGCCTGGATGGAGCAGCCACAGCTGCTGTGGATGGTTGTGGTACCTTCCCGGCATTTTTTTTTAATCACGCCTCTGTTCTGCGACTTCTGTAAAAAAAAAAAAAATAGAAAAAAATCAATCAATACATAAAGCATTTCATTTCCTTCCAATTATCCAGATTTGGGTCGTGGGGGCAGCAGTGACAGGCTCAGGTTGTAATTAAAACCATCCTGACCTCACGGTGCACAGCACACAAAACTCTGTCGGACACGTGCTTTTTACAGTGGCTGTAGTCTGTCCTTCATGTGGCCCTGCGGTGAGTTGGACCGGTGGTGCGATGGTTAGCACTGTTGCCTCATTGCAAGAAGGATGTAGGTTTGATTCCCAGCCTATGTGGAGTTTGCATGCTGTCTGCGTGGGTTCTCTCCGGGTACTCCGGCTTCCTCCCACCTCCAAAAGCACGCTGAGGTTAATTGGCTACTCTAAATTGCCCGTAGGTGTGTGTTGCGAGTATGAGTGGTTGTCTGTCCTTCATGTGGCCCTGTGATGGCTGTGCCCCGCTGTTTGCTCGTTGACAGCACGACCATGACCCGGAATAAGTGGAAGATGATGAGATGAGACAGTGGCCGCTTCTCACATCACGGACTTTTGCGGACCCAGTGGTGTCCCTGCTCCGCCCACTTTTAGAAGTCCCATCAGATGCCGACTTGAGGAAGCCATGTGTCCCAGAATGCAATAGGATCAACGCGCGGACGATCGGCAACGAGTGGCGAATGACGTACAGCAATGTCATCAACTGCAAGATGTCTCTCCTCCATTCTGTTCTTTTTTATTTTTAAATTTTGCCTCAATCTTTCTCTCACCGACTTCCACAACTCCACAAACTCCCACAACTTTGTTTGCGCGCCATTCATCTTTTATATGCCGGCTCGCCCAAAAAAAGACTCATTTAGAATATAAACCTTACATGTCCATAACCAATATATACATTAATATGTAAACTGATACATACATTAACAAATATATATCAATATATGAAATATTTAAACACGGAGTGAGTTGTGGTTGTTTTATATGATACACTCTGTAGGCGGCGGTTATGACGCTTACGTGCTTAGCACCAGCCGCCATTCACACAGTAGAAGAAGAAGAGGAACGCCGCTATTCCAAATCCAAGGACCGGACCTGCAAACTCGCGGACTTCTGGAGTTTGAACTTGTGGCGGACTTCCCAAGTCTGAACTTCCAAAGTCTGCAAGTCTGGACTTGCAGACTCGAGATTTGAGATTTGAGCCAGTGGCTGCACGTGATGATGGTGCGGTTGTAAAGGACCGTTGTTAGAAAGGCTCCAAACAGATTCATGTTCACTGTTATTTGATAGAGTGGGTTTTACGATTTGTGGCCACATGGGGGCGGTGGTGCACCATTGTTGAAGGTGCTGACGCGCCACTCTTCCTCACTGGTTTTATTCCTCAGAGTTGGCGGAGCCAAGTCGCAGCCAACTTTACCTTCAGCCAGGAGTTGTCTTTGACCAGGCTGAGTTAGTCTTTATTCTGTTTATTTCATTATTCGCACTGTGGGTTGACGTACGACGGAGGATTAGGGCCACATTGAGATATATTTTTATTTTATTTTACTTCGAGAAAAAAAGTCATTATTAACGGAAAAAAAAAGTCATTATTAACGAGGAAAAAAGTCATTATTAACGAGAAAAAAGTTGTAGTAAAAGGCTGCCCAACGTAAAACGAGAGGAGGTTGAAAGGAGAATGCGAGAGTGTAGTTAACAGTCAGGTTAATAACGACTTTTTTCTCGTTAATAACGCCACGTAATCCTACGACGGAGGATTAGGGCCACATTGAGGTTTTTTTTTTTTATTTTACTTCAAGAAAAAAAGTCATTACTAACGAGAAAAAAGTCATTATTAACGAGAAAAAAAGTCATTATTAACGAGAGAAAAGTCATTATTAACGAGAAAAAAAGTCATTATTAATCAGAAAAGGGTCATTATTAATGAGAAAAAACGTCGTAATAAATTCTAATATGTTGATTTAGAGGACAAAAATGAGGGACGTGGAGCATTTTGTGGAATTGTATTTCAGTTTAGGTTTCACAAACAAAGAGAATAATAATGACTTTTTTCTCGTTAATAATGACTTTTTTGTCGTTAATAATGACTACACTCTCGCATTCTCCTTTCAACCTCCTCTCGTTTTACGTTAAGCAGCCTTTTACTACGACTTTTTTTCTCATTAATAATGACTTTTTTCTCGTTAATAATGACTTTTTTTCTCATTAATAATGACTTTTTTTCTCGTTAATAATGACTTTTTTTCTCGAAGTAAAATAAAAAAAAAATCTCAATGTGGCCCTAACCCGCCGTCGTAGGTGTGAGTATATTGGCATTCATTTATTTATTTATTTTTGATGCTTCTCAATTATTGTGAATTGTACGCGTTTTTTGCAATGACCTACATATGTGAATTGAACGGAGGATTTGCGCTGGGCTCCATGGCAGCTGGTGGTTGGTGCGCCACCACGTCACTCGGGCCCGTTCACGTCTCACTGCTGTCGGGGATAAAACGGAGGACCTCGCTTGATCGTACAGTCGCTGTCTGTGTTTGCGTTCCTCGGAGAGCGCAGTGAGGTATGGTGGTTCATTGTTTATATTGAGGACACGTGGCCCTGGTTTTAGCACTGCGTGCTTTAATTCAAGCTTGTTGAATCCACGTAATATTGATATGCGCTGTGGGAATATA
>CAAKHG010010989.1:9095-25618 GCA_901007715.1 Dactylopterus volitans | reverse complement strand
CATTTTCATGGCTCCCCATTTATGGCATGCCATAAGCCCGATCCTTAGGAGACACTTAAAACTTGACACTTAAAACTTGCAGGACATGGCTTATGCATTTGGTGAGCCTGGCATTCGATAGCTAGTCCAAATCTAAAGAGATTCCTTCCAGATGTTGCTTAGGTGTGTGTGTGTGTGTGTGTGTGTGTGCGCGTGCGTGCGTGCGTGCGTGCGTGCGTGTGATAGAGAAAGATAAAAATACTCACTGACTGGATGGTGACTCCCTGCTAGAACTGTAAGTCGATCGTAACGACAATATAAATCCTCCTCCAAATTAAAATGATCAAACTCCAAGAGAATACTGTAACCTGGAGAAACGCTGATTCTCCAAACACACAATCTGAAAACACACAATGAAAATGACCATGTCAGAGCAAATTAACAAACACACAATTCACTGATTGAAAGGATTTTATTTGCTATGTTCAAAATAAAAGTCTTAGCTAAAAGGCAGATATGATTTTCATAGTCTAAAAGAACTAATAATTTTTCCTTTATAGTTTATTTCCATTGATAACATTTTTGTGCATTAAATTTTATTTGCTGGTTGTGTGAAGTATCACCCACTCATTGTTGCCATAGTGATCACCATGGAGGGCAGGATTTCTAATCATCCCCTCGCTGTCAGTTACAAACCCATCTGTCACACCGCAGAGTCCTGAAACACACACATCACGCACACACACCAACAGACATCTACACATTATAAAAAGTAGAGGAATAAACTGTAATGAAAGGAAAAATAAAATCACCAACTTGATGAAGATGTTCCCTGAAGCTGTTCGTCAGCTAAAAACAAACAAAAAGAGAATTTAAACATGAAACATAAATCCCTTCATTTTAGAAAAAGGGTACAGACAATAGTCACCTATGAAACTGTCACCCTGAAATCAAAATATATGTTTAAATGTTTAATCCCATATGCTACCGATACACCTGTAAGGGGCCCCAGCAATAAACAGTTGAGTAGAGTTTTTTGTGATATTTCAGGGTTATTTCCTAGACAACTATTTGAAGTTTTAGGTCTCTCCTGTGTAGGATTGACCAGCATACAGTACCAATTATGAGCTAGCTAATTTGTGCCAATTCTTGAAATCCTTTCCTCTTAAATCAAATAACTGGCATTCATTCAGTTCAATTTTTGGGAACTCATTAACAGTGACAGTTTCCACACACCACATCCACAATTTGCAGGCTTCTACGTAAGACACAGATTTTGTGTAAAAACATTCAAGTGTCCATACAATCATCTCACTTAAGAGGAACCATGCTGCTAAGGGGGAAAGGCACAGCCTCATGCTCTCAGTTACTATATCACCCTAACTTTGTTAATGCAGCTGAATTCAAGATATAGTTGGTCTCGCTTGGGTTTCTGTCCACAAACATGTGAATGTGGCATACTGTAGAATTTTATCACAGCACACAAACCAACTGCAGAAGCGCCTCATTCATTCCAAACATGCTACATTGCTGTGATAAAATATTAAATCTGAAAAAAAAAAAAAACATGAACACAGTTGATTGACAACAGATGCACCAAAAAAAAAATCTTCAAGATACATGTGATAGACATGAATACCAAAATCCATGATCTAATAATTTTATGGTTTGGGGTATTGATAAGCTCTAATTTTCTATCATTATTTTCAGACCCTTGACTGAGACAAAGGCTGCTTCTCTCCCTTTCATGCACAGATGCTGCTCTGATTAAAATGTACGAAAAGCAGCTCCCTAGTCCAACTCTCATTACCCATCAGTGTTTTTGTGACTTTGTTATGTATACTCACAGCTGACAGTAGGTAGTATTGCTAAAAGTACAACTATTAAAATGTTAATGACAGCCATTCCTACTCTTGAATCACTAAACACATTGTCTGTGTAGATTCTCAGTTATCCAGGTCATGGCACACCTAAAAGTTTAGGTTGAAGGCAACTGGATCTCTTGTTTGGTTGTAGGTATATTTAGTTCTGACTGTTGGGGAGTCCCAGGAATTTGGATGGATTGTTTAGTTTACTGGATCTGAAGTGCAATGGGATGTTGTGTTCAAGAAAAATCAGTTTCTCAGAGATTCTGGAGAAGCAAACCATGACCAAGGCAGCACAATTTCCTTTCATGTCTTAGCCGTACAGTCACAAAGTCACCACATCCTGTGGAGCTTTGGTGGACAACCAGGGAGGGCCAATGTGGTGGAAATAAACCCCTGGACTTTAGATATGAGTAAACCAATTATATACCATGTTTGACAACAACAGTAACAGATTTCAAAAAGACTTGCGGCTATGTTGATGTATTGTTGGCATTTTTAATGTTAATTGTTGGCATTTTTAATGCCAACAATTACCAATTTTAGAGACTTATCATGCAACCCTATAAGAATCCTTTATAAAAATTCCTGTATCCATATTCCAATCTGGCTCTGTACCAAAAATCATTACCTGTATACATTCTTAGGCCACTTTTAGTTTCTGGCTAACAGGCACATAAACAAATGCAATCACTCTAAGAACAATAATTTCAAAAACTATGAAACTTACATGAGTTATAAAACAACACTGTCACATGATATCAGTGTTGTTGGTACTTAAGTGTTGAAACTAAGCTGCTTTTTGACCAGTCGATAATAGACCATCATTAGATGCTTTTATGTTATGTTTTTGATATAAATTTAATGAATGACATACCAGATATGAGTGAAAATGTCCTATCTCACAACGATAAGCCAAGTGAAGAAAGATTCTGGATTCTGATAGAGGTCATGATCAAACTGAAAAATGTCATAGATGATAAGGTTTTATGTTTTTTGTGTATTCAGGTGTTGCAAATAACACTTAAATCATCATCATCTAACCTGTTAACAATGCAATGTTAACAGGTTAGGCTCATCCCTGATATTAAACTTGTTTGCTGATTTCAGGTTTCTAATTGCAACTGTAAAGTTTGATAGTAATAGCTTGGAAATTGCTTACTGGAGAGCAGAAACAGACAGACCAGCACAGTGGACAGACAAAAAATACTTGGGAAAAAGTAACAAACATAACCTCTGTTGCAGGAGTTGTTTAATCATTATATTTATTTTTACATAAACAAAGGATCAAATGTTCAAGGTAGAATAAGTATATTAAAGGCAAATCTACAGGGAATTATCAGACTGTACTTCCTCTCCGCTCTATGCAACTTTTGAGCTTATTGATTTGGTTCTACAGCCCAAAATGTCACTCACTACTCACAGATGTTATTTTTGTAGAATCTATTGTATATTATCACCAAACAACAAGCAGTCAAAGTCAACAACTAGATGGCAAATTTAGTGAAGCCTGTACAAGGTATGAGTGCCCTGAAACATGCAACTCTAAATGACATCTATTGTTGATCCACGTATGCTGAATGTGAAAAACTGCTTACAGGATTGCCATATGCAGGCCTGGGTGGGACCAAAAGACAGTGCACAAATAAATTTTAACCACTGACTGACAGAAAACGTAAACTTTTAAATGAATTGAACATGTGATGCTTGCTGTCAAAGTCGGATGTAACGTAGGGTGGGACATTGTTACTGGGCTAATAAAGCTAGAGCTAGCGACCCAGGCTAGTTGTGCAACTACTTGACTGCCATACCTAGAATACAACACAATACATGTGACTATTCATCAGTCAAATGTTTGGAAGTCTTTGGCTCCCTTAGAAAGTTTGAAATATGTCTCTTTAAATATCTTAAAATTTAACATGCTTTAACAACTTTAACATCATAAATATTTAACATGCCATACCTCCACTGTGATTCTTTATCCTAGGTTTAAATGAGCTTTACCACAATGTGTTTTGAGAAATGTGTCATCCTGGCCAGGTAGGTCTTTTGAGCTCTCTTAAGTCAATCTGTCACTTGGTAAAATTCTTGTGCAAAGTGGTGTCATGGAAAGAGCGTTATACTCAGGACAAGTTCATTAATGAGCCAGATCATAAGGTGCGAGAGCTGCACAGCGTAAATATAGTGTCTTTGGAGAAATGTAATCAAAAATCTATAAACAAAATATGCTGTTTTCCATTCCTGATTAAACATTAACAAATCTTAGAAAGTAACTCTAAAGTTATGCAAATCAATTATTTTAGGTGCAACCACTCAGTCAAGTCCCACATTAGCACCAGGCACGTTCCTTGTGTATCTGCTCTGACCCCTTGTGGTAGATAAACAGTTGACTGTGGGTTTAAGATCAGATGAAAATGTTCCTCAGATCAGCTGCCAAATAGAACTTAACTATGCATGTGTTGAATTTTGAATTTAAGCACTCGCCATTATTCCATTAAACTGGGATCATGTAGGAAAAATAATGATTACAAACAGGCAAATAATCACTGTGTTAAGATGTGCAGATGGAGCCTCATACTGACTGGTTCATCTTTTGATAACCTTATCTTAACTTACCTTCTCTCAGTTTAAGCTTGATCCAGGGCAGCAGCAGCCTGACATCTGTAAAAATACCTGGAGATCCTCTTCTGGAGGGTGGATGGCTGCTGTTTTTTGCCCAGCTTCGACCACATCCTTTACCCCAAGACGTTATGCCCAGCACCTCCCAATGCCCTCTGCCTGATCTTTCCAGACATACCAGAGGACTCCCTGAGTCCCCCTTGAGAGAGGTTAAAAGAGAAGAATAGTTGACACAGGCTGAAGTTAGAACAGAGTGCTCAGCAAATCTTAATATCTCTTTGGTCAACTTAAAGAAGTGTTCTTCTGTTGTGATATATCATTCAACATACCAAGCTTATTTCAGCTATTCCTCTTCAGACATGACCTGTCATGCATTTGTTTCTGTCCCGATGATACGGAGCAGCTTTTATAATATTCAATAATTTCACTGCCTGGACTCGTGTGTTTGGATCATTGTCATACTGGAATATAAACTTATTTCAATCAGACTCTTTCCAGAAGGAAAGACATGATGAATTAAAATGTGTATGTATTGTTCAACATTCATGATCACATCAATCAGACATTATTTCAACACCTGACAGAAATACCCAATTGTTTTCCTGGCTGCTATCATTCCACAGAGGTCATTCCTGATCAGACTTCTGGACTGTAGCAGAAGATCAACTTGTCGTCAAGATGAAGCCGTCAATGAGCACTTTCTGTGATAAACTTATTCTGATCTCTCAAAGAAACTTATCAGGGGGCGACACGGTGGTGCGGTGGTTAGCACTGTTGCCTGCCACAAGGGGTCAGAGCAGATACACAAGGAACGTGCCTGGTGCTAATGTGGGACTTGTCTGAGTGGGTGCACCTAAAATAATTGATTTGCATAACTTCAGAGTTACTTTCTAAGATCTGTTAATGTTTAATCAGGAATGGAAAACGGCATAGATTTTTTAAATTACATTTCTCCAAAGACAGTGTTAGCACTGTTGTCTCATAGCAAGAAGGTCGCAGGTTCGATTCCCGGCCTGGGATCTTTCTATGTGGAGTTTGCATGCTCTCCACGTGTCTGCGTGGGTTCTCTCGGGGTACTCCGGCTTCCTCCCACCTCCAAAAGCATGCTGAGGTTAACTGGCTACTCTAAATTTGCCCATAGGTGTGCATGCGAGTGTGAGTGGTTGTCTGTCCTCATGTGGCCCTGCGATGAGCTGGCACTCGTCCAGATTGTACCCTGCCGTGCGCCCGTTGTCAGCTGGGATCGGCTCCAGCACGACCGCGACTCGTAACCGGAAGAAGCGGAAGACGATGAGATGAGAAGACTTATTAGTCACTGCCAGTTTTCTTGAACTTCCTTCCCCTTTTCACATCTCGAAAATCCACTATTATTTGGTGATTTGCCTTTGAGAGTGTCTGATGCTAAATTTTGATTTTATGATGGCAAATTCTATAATCTTTGGCATTTTTTAAAGAAAGATGTGATTGATACTTATACATTATTACCAAGCTTCTAATTAGTTAACCTTATTGAGTCACCTTCGTCACACATGACCGCTTTAAGATGACGCAGCAGCAAGACGCAGCCACTCAGACTCTCTGTTTCAACTTGTAACGATGTTGCGGACGTCAAACTATATATGTTTTTAAATTGTGTTGATCGGCTAAGTAGTTTGGTGCAGAAAGAAACCGTGAAAACGGGCAATTCAAATAAAACACTTGCAAACAGAGTGCTTCCCAGCAAACAAAAAACATGACAGCCCCTCTATTGGTGGAAAAATCCACCCCGTCAGCCAATTATAAAAAATTCTATGGCACACGCAGCGTTCGGTTGGTGAGGAAGATGGGAAGGTTGTGGGAGCGCAGCGGCACACGACAGAGAAACGGCGATAGTGATCGTGAATTTGGCGATTTGACAGATTTGTGCCAATTCGTGTGGTTTGAGTGTGTAGTTAGTGTGTAGATCTGATCATGTTCCTGTTCCCATTATCACAGCCACAGACACTAGCCAACAAGCCATCAAATGACGTGCTCCCACTGTCTGACTTAACCTGGACGTGTCAGGCCTCATGACTTGTAGTCACTCATTGTAGCCTTTTGGAGGCAAAAATAAATCGTGCGGCATCTGACCCCTGATTGTTTGTAAATTAGTTATACAATAGATGCCTCAGGGCATTGTCTGCATTTTAATGTAAATGGTGGTAAATATCTTTGTTGATTCCTAAATTTGTACATTAGTTTTTTTTTAAATGTACAATTTATATTTGCATTCTGAGTTATAAAAACGGTTCCTTAAACATGTTTGCGGTTTTCACGGTAAAAAAAAATCTAACTTTTTCTAGATCACACAACCTAGATTCTAGGTTGTGTGATTTAAGGGCCAATGTGTTAATACAGTATGTCAAAATGAAAAAAAAAACAAAAAACAACACTTAAAGTTATATTTGTGAGGTTATACTGAAGAAAATGAAATCAAACAAAGTAAGAAACAGTAATTAAGGTGAAAAATAAAGGTAAAATCAAAGTTAGTGAAAAACGGCCAATTATTACCTAGACTCCATAGGATTAAACAATATGTGGCTGTGATGCTCAACACCAAACAACATAGCTAAAGATCTAACCTGAATCATCTGGCCATAAGAAACACTAGCCAAACAACCAAAGATACCTTTTGCAAGGAAAGATGATACAATCCACAACCAGGATTAGTGCAGAAAATGTCCTATTGTCATATTGCAGAAGGGTTAAAACAATGCAGCGGTCAAAGGGAGGTCAAACTACACACTTGACATTTTAGCCTGTAAAAATGATGCCTTTTAAAAGATTTTCAAACTCTGTACTTATTGCGACCCTGCTAAAACAACAACCAGATGTTGCAGCTACCTGGCAGGCATCTCTTCCCCCTCCCTCGGGTCCTGCACAAAGAACTGTCATAGCTGCATGGGGCCGGACTGCTCCTTGCTTCACCGGGCTTTTGGCAGTCTTGAGGACATGTTTACACTTGGCTGGATTTACCAAGTCCAACTGAACCTCTCTCAGTACAGCAGGAAGATGACCCCCTAGGACACAGTGCAACGACACAGAGCCAAACGGAATCTTCAATTTGCATGAATCAGTTTGAAGAAAATGACTTACTTTCCTTCATCCTGCCCCATCCACCCACAATGCAACTTGTTTCAGGTGAAGTGTTCTCATCAGGCAGTGGCAGACATATTGGCTGGACAAGGGCACCTGTTGAAACAGTCACATCGTTAACAAAATGTGTTACAGGCTCATTTGAGAAAATTACAGCATGGAAACATGCCAAGTTGAATGAGTCGATCCAGCTCCACCAGTGCTATGTCATAGCTCATCGGTAATGCATGCTTGTATTTCTCATGGACTGAGACAGACTTGATGAGAATGACCTGCTCCTCTTCATCATCTATTCTGCGGTCATACTCTCCCACTGCCACCGTTACATCGCTGAGAAACTCTCTGAACAAAACAGAAAAAAGTCAGTGTCTCATTCATCTTTCAAATACTTGTCATGTGCAGTGGCAGCACAGGGATCATTTAAGAGTAGATGTGTACTTTGAGAGGGATGCAAAACAATGGGCAGCAGTCATTATCCAACGATCAGTCAAAATGGTTCCTCCGCAGAAATGAAAGGCCTTTTTCCTTAAGGACACCTAGGTACAGATACGACACAAACTCTCTATTTACAAATGTGAATAATGATAAACACAAATTGAATAATCAGCTCAACACAATTCAGTAATGCCATTCAATCATGAACCATCTTACAAAACTGGCAATTACCTCATTGTCATGGAAAAGACATTTACCGTACATCATCACTTGACATTATCACATGACAGACAACTTGATGTAAACTACGTTTCTAGATGTTCAACAGTTTTAAAGCATGTTGGAGAGGTTCTTTGCCTCCATGTTGTGCCTTCAAGCCATTTAATGCGCACCTAAGCGTTGATAATCCCTTACTAACTCTAGAAGCTAATGTTATGTCAGTGAAAAGGGAGATTTTCACATCTGCTCATTTCTCTGCAGATGTCATACAGCCTGAAGTTTACAGAATGCATGGCATACGAGATGCAGGTTGTTATAACATAAAAAAAATGAAACTTATTCTGTCTTGTGAACTTCTGACTGGTTTATGACTTGGTCTTAAGAAATGATCTAGTCCAGCAAATCAATAGAGACAAATGTATCTAATATCACTTTAACAAATGGTTCTTTGAAATGATTTTTAACAGCCTTGATAGCGGCATCAATCTTGGCTCTGGCAGGTGTCAGTGTTATTACTTCTTGGTTTTCAACAGCAGCCATAGTGCTCCCTCAGCATTCAGTGGTCATATTTTCTTCTGAGAAGCAACCATTTCATGACATTGTGCCATACAAATCAATGTGGATGGTGTATTCAAAGGTCTGCCTAAGAACAGATAAAGTAGAGAAACATAAGAGAAGATGCTAATCTTAACTATTCTGGCAAGCTTTAAACACTACATGAAATTGCCAATTTGCAAAACAAGAAGATAAAAAAAATAAATGAAAGGTTAAAGAGCAGCAGCAGCACACTGACCAGCCAGGGCTGAGACCCGTACGTGGCTTCAGCGCCTCCAACCACTCTCAAAGAAAAATCGATGGAGCTCCTCACCAGAGGAGCTCCACACTTTGAAGCTGAAAAAGATGATAAAACTTGTGATACCTTTCACCTGTATTGGAAATGATAAAAAAAAAAGTCCTCTTTGTCTTTCCTCATTTTCTATTTTGTCACTTACCTGTTTGAGCAGCATGGATGCCAGAGTTGACCCACAAACAGAGAGAGAGGAGGGTGGCGGTAGTCTTCATCATGAACACGCATATTCAGACTGGCTTCTACTGGGAAGACAAAATGGTTTAAAGACCTCTGGTTGGTTGGTTAGGTGGTTGCGGAGGGTCTGTGTGTGCGTGTGCATGTATGGTCGTGACACACTCGTCAAAATACCAGGTAAAGCTGACAGCATGAGGTTGAGTTCAAATGTCACAACAAACCCGTAAATGAGCAGCAGTTTGCTTGTAAAGCATTTACACCCTCCACGTCAAGGACAGTGTGGCGTGTGAATATTAAAAAGCTTGAGGTTTGAGGCGCGTTGCTCTTAGTTACAGAACTTGGTTTGTACTATAGTGGAATTTTTCTTTGTAGTATACTGTGTTTGGTTTACTGGAGAGCTCATTGTGAGTCTGAGAATACCAGACAGACAGTCTGTGATGGTCAACATGACCTTTGACGAAAAACTTAATGAGATGAGTTAAACCAATCAAACTGTTCTAAGTGAAAGCAACATGAATTGTTGAATGTAGGAAATCCTACCATAAACCTTTTCACAGGATGTCACATAAACATCAAGGAATGAGGCAGAAGAGACAGGAGAGATTCTTTTGGCACTGAAAACAACTGAAAACTGCGATAGTATGTGACATCATTTTGAAATCTTGCAGTGTGTGATGCATTATGTGAAGATTCAACTGTGTGTTGTAACTTGATTTCATAGTTTGAGTTAGTCTTCAGTCTCAAAATAGAATTGTGATCGAATATTTGGGTTGGTCACAGGTGATTTTCAGGTCTCAAATCAAGTCAGGGCATTTGTGAGTTCAAGACCTCCTGCTCGAAATGACACAGGAGTTTCACACTAAAATGCATCACAGTTAAAACACTCAGAACACTGACAACACTGACATAAAAAAATGACACTGAGCACGAAAAAAAAACCCATCTATTTTTTTGGAGAGGTGTTTCAAACCACATGGCAAACAAGTCCAAGGAAGTCAGAGGTGTCCTTTTAATGTTTCATATGCTCCACTGTCACTAGTTGGAACTATCTAGCCATGATTCCTGATGATGACAGCAAACTGATACATTTGTTACAACTTTTTTTTCGGGTGAGTGGGGATGCACATTCAAAATCTACATGAAACGGTTTAGTAGTGTTCCCTCAATGCATCATATGGATTTTGAATGTTATCATGGATATCACAGCTTTCGTTCCATTAGACCACAAGCTAAATAAATGCACAGCTGTCAGCGAGAGCCTGCGTGTCTCATGCCTCAGGGGTCCCACTCAAAGCCTTGTAAGCCGTTGCTTCCTGTTTAAAGCTCACTGGGGGCGTGGCGGCGTTGTGTGTGCGTGTGGAGGTGGGGGGGGTAAAAAAGCTATGAAAACATGTACTGAATGTGCAGAAGACATGCGCAAAAGTATTTAATAATTGGATTTCAAAGTTGAAGACAATTTATTTGACCTTATAGTTAGCAAAAATTTGTTGCCTGGATGAGGTTTGTTCCTCCCATATTTCTTTTTCCTACTTGGTCAGAATGGACTAAAGCCAGCTCCTTCTTTAAGGCCCACAGATGGCAAACAAACTTGAAACATCATTCACATCCATTTACCTCCATCATTATACCAGTTTCCAGATAAACCTCACGACATGGCTTGATGATATTAAGATAGGTCGACATTTAATAAACAAGTGCCAATCAGAAGTCTCGACATTTCTTATCAGTTTTGGAATTCAGTGAGTGTACAGAAACAAGAAAATTATATGAAAAGTAAGGCATAATCTGTATAAGTGTGGTGTTTGAATGTATGTAGATGCAGTATATTCCTCGATGGCGTCGTTAGAAGAAGTATGTCTTGTTATCATTGATTCTGAGTTGACTATGTTTAAATGTTTTCTACTATTATCTTTATCCTGTTGTGCAGTGAGTTTTTCTCTTTCTGTGAGACCTTGTTCTAATCACGTGATGAACCTGGTTTTGTTCAAGCGAGATTCCTCACATTCTTGTGGTCAGTGTAGTATTTTTTACTCCTGAAGCACATTGACCACTCTCCAACTTGTGTAACCGCCCACTTTACTACCTTATTTTTAATAAAAGCAGCAAGGAGGGGAAGCACCAGCGGAGAAGCAGCTGAGCGTTTGCTGGTGCTCGTCTCCCCTTGCAAGTAAAATGCACGCACGTGTAGCATTTTCCATCACTCCTCCGTTCTTGTTGCAGGTTAAGAGAATTTTCCTGACAGACACTCAAGTGGGCTTACTTCCTGCTTTTTCAGTGTTGTTTCAAGTCACTCATTTGATTTTTTTGCATTTGTCAGCAATTATTGTAATGTTAATTGTGGCTATCCACCCCAAATGTTGCTTTTCCCACTCATTCATATTTTGATTAAATCCTGAAGAACAAATATTTTTAGGTTTAGCTAAACCTGTTGGAGCTTAAGTTTTAGCTCCATCAGACTTGTATTTTGCCTTCCACACCATCAATGGCAGGAGCCATGGTGTGCAAAGCGTCCCATATACCGTGAGAAATGGGTTTCAGGAAAATGAAAATTGAGCCTGATCCTTCCATTCATGGGATCAGAAAATAATCCTTAACAGCAGCCTTAAATCTTATTGGAGCTGCTTAATGGCCTTCAGATACAGTGCATAAAGTCACAGATCTGTTGTGCATCACAGGAAACAGGTCATCTGGAAAGATGGTGACAAAATAGTTAATTCAAGTTTGTAGACAATTAAACACGTTTATTTCTTTTTTTTGGTTTACAAACAAGAAAGGCACCAACTGATTTGTTGTACTTGGAGTTTCACATTTACAACAATTAGCATGACATGAACTAATCTTCCTTCCCCAGAAACTGAGCAGCTGCCTATATGTGTCAGTGCCCAGAGCAGGACCGATAAACCCTAAAGACTAAGAGGACTTTTCAGGCATTAACATTTACAGGTTTTTTTTTTCTTTTTTTCCCCATTTACACTGTTAACACGTGACCTACTGAATTTAATCTCTACTGCAAGAGGGAATAAGAGTGTACGCCACAGCATTTTGAGAGGAAAAACAGGAATGCAGAGATAAATCACAACTTCTACTTTGATGCATGTAGTTGATAGACAAGCCACCAACTTTGTAACATACAGAGGAAATGTGTCTGCCTCCTTTCACATTGTTAAAATATTGACAGAAGTTCTGGCACAATTCATTCTTCCAAGTCTATGGAAGGGTGTATTCTTCCACACTTCATGGCTCATGCTGTGAGAATGAAAGACACATTCTTTAATGATACCAGGGCATTCAAAGCTCACGCCCAAAAAGGTGTCTGAAAGTTGCTATATCCTAAGATATGCAAGCACATGCAAAGATCACGACAGTGTAGTAGTTGTAGCAGAAAAGACATGTCTAACAAAATGGAAAAACACAACCAGGTAAGCCTAGGGTAGAACATTGGGTGGCTTGTACATATGCTGCCAATTCTGGCACAAGCCAACATTTCTTGTCTAAAGATCTCATGTATCAAAACTGAAAGATTGAGCAACAGAATGGTCTTGATGTGTGACAGTAAAAGCTTGATCCTGCAGACCTACATTTACAGCAGCAATGAGGGATCAACATAATGAACTAGGCGTTCAGTCCTCTTGGAGAGTTACTTCAATGCACAAAAGCACAAACAATTGTAACAAAAATGACGCATACCGATGAAATTTACTCTAGCATATATATTCATGACTCAAGTTATTACAATAAAGTTACATTGGAGAAAAAGAAGCAAAAAGATGACAACCAACAGCCATCTCAACGTCTACCAAGCTATAACTCTGTTAGCTAAGAGGTACTTTGGCAAAATTTGCTTTAAGGCTGTCACAAATGACATTCATACAGCAAACAAGGAACCTGTACAGGAAGCTTAATTAGCAAAATCTGCTTATGCAAATTTGTAGGCACTGGGTAAAGCTATTGTGTTACAATCGACATTGTGCTTGGCCATTATAAGGTAATTACCCACTGGGGACATACAGTAAATGCATTGTAGCTGAGGATCAATCTGCCTTCATCAAGCAACCAGAGGCAGATGTCTCCCTGGTCCAGCACACTTGATTCAAATGAATGGGCTGTTACCGGGCCTTTACAAACATTGACAGGTTGAAACATAAACATGTTGCACCTTCCCCAGCCCAGCCCAGCCCCAGCCCCTCCACCCAGGACCAGGAAACTGCCCTACACCACCCTGCCCCTGAACAAGCCTTTCTGAAAATGGTCGAAACCAGTACAGAATTTTCCATCTACTGCCTCAAACATATGTGTGCAAAATATACAAGAATCTTTTAATTAAACATTTTCACAGACCTTACTGCAATAAAACTGACAAGAACTGCATATAAAATTAAAGCACGAAAAATGGAAAAGATAGTTTTATGTAGTGACAGCAGACATATAGCAGTTGATTTATTCTTCAGGTAAAGATTACATGTAACAAGAGAACAATGAGAACAAAGCCAGGGTTTACTCAAAACCACAAGAGGGTCAAGTAAGGTTAAGGTGGAACTGCAGGAGACTGGAGAGATTGCAAATGAGTGAGAACAACCGATCCTGCTTCTTTAACTAACCCAAGTGCTGTTCATCTGTTGCAAGATAAATGCATACCTCTAAAGTTAATAAATGCTAAATACCAAAATAGGCATCACTGAGATGGCTATGGACTCCAGGCACATCTGGTACAGTAGCTGGGTTTAAGGGTTCCACTGGTTTTGAAACACGGGGGCCAGAGACAGACAGTTTGTTACCAATGCAGAACCACTCGCAATCCACAGCAAGTGTTGTCCAAATTTCTTCGTCCGTCCATTTCTGTGACTTCACGGTTATCTCATGGTGGAGGAAGCTCTGAAGTAGGAGAGAAATTTGAAGCAGAGGCTCACCACAAAGTACCAGATGTTTCTAGCCATCTGGGATCGGGCGATGAAAACACGCCAGATGAGCACCACTAGAATGGTGTTGAAGGTGTAACGAATATTCCTCAGTCTGAAAGACAGAGATAAAATACCCAGGTGAATAAAAAACTGTTAACGCAAACACAAGAGTCATAGTAACAGTAATCTATTGAGCTAATAACTAAAAATGATAATCTGAAGTAGTGTGGGAGGGAAAAAAAAAAACAAAAAACATCCTTCATATTCCTGACAATTGCAAACGATCTCAGACGTGACAGAACAATGAACAAAGTATGATGCCCCGCTTTTCTCAAAACCAATATTGCTCAACTTTTCCAGTGATGCTTCAGCTGCTATGATGGACAATAAGTGCATCATTCAGTCATATGTTTCATTCTTTGGACGTCTGTATTGTTCAGGGAATAAATGTCATTTCTGCAGCATAACCCTGAGCTGCCTGTTAAAATACACTGGTCCATGAACTGCCACTTAAATGATAACATAACTCTGAACGTAACTTAACCCACTCTCATGACAATCTCTACCTGTTTAGGGCACCTCCAACAGCTGCTTTGTACAAGGGTTTTTAAATTAGGGACCAGAGTAAATGGCAGGGCTAACCAAACTACGATATGCCTTTATTTATACCACAATGGGGAAATTCACATTGTTGACAGCAGCAGTACGGACATACAAGTACGTTCACGCACATGTATGGAAAATCTGTCACAGCATGAACTTTTGTTGGCCGTCCAAAAAAATATTTTGTTCAAAATTGTATTGTTTATAAACTTTACAAGTTTATTTCTTTATAGTTTTCAGGTAATTTTTGCAAATGTACTCATGTGTATTGTAGGTGAATTTATTGGACATGAAAGTGATTAGCAAAAAATACCACATAAGATTTTTATCAAATGGTCCGTAACATAAAAAATAAAAACCCTTTGGGTAAAAGGGTCTCTGTTGAGCTGTGGTTTATTGAGTGTGTGTGAGAGTGTGTGTGTGTGTGTGTGTGTGTGTGTGTGTGTGTGTGTGTGTGTGTGTGTGTTTGGCAAACGCCATGTTTGAGTCATCGGGCTCTTACTTGTTGAGGTGTTTGCGTGCAGCAGGCAGGCCTGACAGCTCTTCATTCAGGACATACTTTTTGGTGCCCATGCAGTAACTTTCCATATACTCTGCCCAGTGCAGCTGGCGCACGTCAAAATTAAACGCCTACAGGAATTACAAGAAGACATATGTGTTACAGAATGATCTGCAATGACTGAAAAATGTGTAGTCTTCTCCAATTCCACTCATAATCTCAGACATAAATGGAAACAGTAACCTATTTCTGTTAACATTTCATCAGTGACCAGCACAAGGTTATATTGTAAAGAATATTTGAGCTCTTTCAGGTGCCTAATTTACTCAAAATGGAAAAACTGGGTTCAAAATTAAACCTGATCACTGGCAAGAAAATGTGGAAGTTGTCTCAGGCTCAGGAATCAGTGAGCTGTGGTGATTACTGCTAGCCTCAGAGGTGATGGCTGCTTTTTTGGTGGGAGACACAACAGAACTAAATAAGCTTTCAAGAGGAATATATTTAAAAGGAAAAAAATCTAATTCTGTTGACAGTACATTTCAATATTTATTTTTGTAACCGTATTGGGTGACGTCACAACAAGCTCAAAGTGTCTCATAATATAGCATCAATGGGTCTTATGTCTGAATCTCACAAAAGTCTCATTTCTATTCGAGTCCATGCTGTCAAGGGATGTGGTTTACACCAGACAATTATCCTGAACATCTTATTTGCCATAAGCTCACATCCATCGCAAGAATGACTCCCTCCATTGTACTCGTCCCACTATCAGACAATGCTCCGTTAAAGAGTTAAGTATGTCTGCCACAGTGCATGTCTGTAGTGCATGTAGTTGAGGGTTGCAACAAATGTAACAATGTATTAATGGTGTGAACTACATAGACAAACAGTGTTGTTGCGGATGATTTCTGCATCTGTGTCCCTCGTACCTTTTTATCCTCAGAGCTCATCTGGTTCATTAGCATGGCAACATTGTCTGTGTTCCACACCCAGGAGTGACTGGTGAAATACTCCAGCACCATCATGGCTTTGTGGAGACGAGTGATTGTCTTCATCATCCTTAGATATACAAGCAGGTAGTGATGAGAATGGGACAGTATTGGAATGGATTAGGGTAACATTGATGGCACAAGAGAGCAGAGTGTTTGCAAGATAAAGATGATGAATGTGGTAGGCAGAGAAAGCGATGGAGCGTTAAAAGGTTTGCGGATGTAATCAGAGGAGGAATAATTGAGGAGGAGTATGATGGGCTGCCGAGGTGTTGCATT
>CAAKHG010010987.1:80248-103463 GCA_901007715.1 Dactylopterus volitans | reverse complement strand
CCATTATTATCTTGTTTTAAACACAAGAGAAAGGAAACACACACACACACACACACACACACACACACACACACACACACACAGGCCCCGCCTCCTCTTGATTATTTATTTAGTATGGGTGAGAGAAATAAAGGTAAAAGGGTAAGACAGGTTCAATAATTCAGTGAGGATGCAATAACAAGATGACAGAGGCCGTGTATCTGTTTACATTAATATGGCAAGAGCAAACTGGCATGGCTTTTGTAAGTTTTTAAAAAAACTATTTAAGTACTCACATTATATTGAAAATGAATTACATGAATTCAAGGAAATGGCATCACGATGTGAACAAAGCAAGTCCAGACCAACATGCAGACACACACGTCATGTGGGTTCTGTACTGAACCTGATACCTGAATGTCACCTGATCAGCAGACGAGCGTCTGTCGATGCTGCCGCTACAAGTGGAAAGCTGCTTGTCTGGATCATTTGTTGAGGATCGTCAGAGTTTGTGCATTCATTGGCAGTCATGGAAAACTTTTGGATGTATCAAGTGGAGAAGCTTGAGGAAGAACAAGCCAAGCAGCAGCAGCCATCTGATCAACATGAGGAAGAGGAGGAGGAGGTTTGACAGAGTTTGATGATCTTTGCTTTGTTACATCCAATAAGTGGTTTAAGTATGTCAAATTTGTTGCAGTGTCTCTGTCGGTCATCTTGGGTTTAGAATGTGAGGACAGTTGCTGCTGTGGATTGATACAGAAGCCGGGAGAAGCAGCCAAGTAGCTATTTTAATGGCTCATCATCTTGACATAACATGACGAGATACTGTAAATGCTGCTCAGGACTGAGAAATGAAAACGGTTATAGACATTGAAGTACGAAAGGCTCTTATCCTGCTGCAAGGGCGGTAGTGGAAAATGGATTCAGGTCCTTAACTTAATTAGAAAATAGAAAATACTCGGTTATCACCGAGTCCTGAATTTAATATATGACTTGAGTATCAGTACTTGTAGTTACTTTTACGAATGTTCCACATTTAAAAACCAAGTGTTTTCCAGTTGAGGCGGATGTATTCACAATACAAAGTACAACAGGATTCGAGATAATGGATGAGTATTTATTTATTTATTTATTTTTTAATAGATGGGTATTTTAGTACTTTGAACCTTATATCCAGAATAGAAGAGAAAACAAGGCAACAATTGAGAACTTGGACTGACATGGACCATTAAATAGACCAGCAACAAATTAAAAACTAAGTACAAAAACTTGCAAATGGTGGCGTGAGTATGAGGTAGCATAGCAAAGTAATACAGAAAGGAGTTCGCAAAATATGTCCAGTTAGAGTCTAGTAAGTCAAAGCACAAGAGAACAAATCAACAAGGAAACCAGTTAAAGCACTAGGAACATAAAGGAAGGCTTAAGCATGATGACGGAGACAAAATACATTGGTGACCAGCAGAGTTGGGCACATTTACTGTAGAAATTAGTCATAAGGAAAACATAGTTACCAGGGAAAGCAACTATTGCGTTACATTCTTAAACATTCAAATATATTTATGAATTTGGATACCATTTTACAATTTAAAAGGATAACTTTGTTATTTTTTAACCAGGGTCCCATTACCAGATGTTTTTGGTCAAAATGATTACTTGGAACAAAAATGATTTCAAACAGTTCAGCATTGTGTGAGAAGACTGGAAACTGGGGAAACCGTATACACACAGTATACTCACATGGGGCAGTTTTACTCTGTAAAAAGTACATCCCTCTGACAGTGCTGTCTTGCGACTGTTAGTCTAAAGATGTTATTATAAATGTCCGACATCACTATGTGACGAAACTTTTGTTTAGCTTTTACTTCTTTCAGCATCTGTTGTGTCCTATCCTCTTTCTGTTTCTGTACTATTTGCTGGGATTTCTTCTCCTGTTTGACTGACAGAAGCCCTCCTGAATGAAATGATCACTGCAAACACGATGGTCTGCAAGCTGCAGTGAACAGCGTTTTCATCCATGTCTAGCACAAGTAGCCACAACGTCCGTGTGTCACTGCCCCCATTGTGAAAGCTTTGTTGCCACATTTCAGGAACGGACAGAAAATAATCATTAATGTTGATGGATCACGATGGAGTAGCAGAGCTGGACTGATGAGTTGGTTGTGAGTGTGGATACAAACCAGAGAGTAGGAAAAATAAAAAAAAATGTCAGATGTCACTTTCAATGTCAGTATTTAAAGGGACGTAATGCATACTGCTTTCTCCTGTGTTCTCTCTCTGCAGTCTCCTGGTTCAGGCTCACCTTCTCCTCCAGGAGCCGAGTCATCTAGCAGACATCTTCTGCAGGATGACAGCTTTGAATCCTCTCCCTCCAGTAGAGAGGTGTGCTTAGCTGTTCACTGTTCATCATATTGGCACATACAGTTGATGTAGTGCTTTATGGAATCTTAACATACTTCCCTCTTCTTTCACTAACAGTCCAGGAGAAGCCTTGCGTCCTTCCCCACATATGTAGAAGGTGAGTGTGTCATCCTCTGGTTTCACTAATGAGAAGCTGCTTCCATGGATATTTTCACTTTTTACAAACAAGCTGTTTTAGTCCCAATAAACTCCTGCTGGACTTACGTAATAACAAGATATATTTTGGTTGAGGCTACATTCAGACACTTGACAGAGGTGTTTAACCACAAGAAATCTGATCAAGCATCACTGATCTGACCATCAAAAATATCAGTTTTTAAATAATTTTAAGCACAGTTTAAACATTTTTTTAATTTTACTTTATTTTTTTTATAGTTTTATTTTTTTAATTGTGTGTGAGGTTTCTCCTTGAAAATTATTCCAAGCATTTGAATAAACCCACAAAGATCTCTTTGGGTCCCTGGATTCCAGAATTTTATGTGAAAGAAACATCAATGCCACAAGTGAATCATCATAATTATTTGACTATTTTACTAGAACTAAATGCTAAAAATCAAACATCTCCTTGAAAAGAGAGAAAAAAACACTTAAGAGGTGATGGAGAATGTGCCTCAAGGCGTACTGCTGCCCAGTTTGACATGTTCAGACTGTTTATGTTAATGCTGTGTTAACATATCCTAAATGTCAAGGCCTTCAGTAGCCAATTGCAGGGGAGGACGATGCAGGGATGAAAAAGGACACACACACGCACACACACGTGAGACAGTTCTGGTTGTACGGTATATTTTGTAGTCAGATGCATATGTAGACTACATGTCGTCATGATTCATTTATCAAAGGTAAATGAATCATGAATTTAACAACTGTTTTGAAACCTAACACAAGTAATTGAAATGCCTGAGACCTTTGCATAGTTCTATCAGGAAAAACAGATGCTAACAGATCTGACAACGTGAGACATGTTTTTATACACTTTTACGAAAATACACAATTTACTGCCATAATTCAAATAATAAACATGGGAGAAGTGGTCTGTCTCTTTAAAATGTCATCAAAGTCTACATTGTAAAGAAAAAAGTCATTACGACTAGCAAAATGGAAGGACCGAAAAATGCAGGAGACCACTAAAAGATTGTGTCAAAAAGTGCATTTTAATATTAATTTAAATGAGAACTAAGGGTGCAGCCGCTGGAGGCGAGATAAACAAACAGAACAAAAAAACGCAGCCAGCGGTGGTGGCCGGAGACACGCAAACTCAGCGAGGCGGCAAACTACAAAAAAGACACACAAAAAAGGCACGATTGAAAAACTGGAAAACACGAGAAAGAGCATTAGACAAGCCCGGCTCTACCGACGAAACGAAGTATCTGGCAGTGTAATGGAGGTTGAACCAGTTTTTATGGAGAGGTGGGTTGATCGCATGAGTGATCTCAGTTGCGCCTCATGAGCTCTACAGAAAGTAGGTCAACACCGCCTCCAAGCCACCACCTGCACTACTCAGAATAAAAAAAACAAAAACAAAGGCAGAAGGAAAACAGAACAAGGCACACAGAAAATGAACAAAAAATGTAACATGTGCGTGTCTGCGTGTGCATGCATGCGTGTGTGTGATCTGTCCCTCCAGTCCCAGGCCCATGTGACCCAGAGGACCTGATTGATGGGATCATCTTTGCAGCCAACTACCTGGGCTCCACTCAGCTGCTGTCAGATAAGACGCCTTCCAAGAACATCCGCATGATGCAGGCACAGGAAGCTGTCAGCCGCATCAAGGTGGAGACACACCCATAGATACAGTTCACTCTCAAACATACACATACTGAATTCACACTTGCCTGCTCACTGACATTGTCAGACGGTGAATGTTTTTTTTTTAGTTTAAATGATTTTAGCATTTTTTTTTATTTGGAAAATAAAGAGAAATCACAATCGTTTTTTTTCGTAACACTGGATTTTCTAGGGCTTCAATCTGGGAACTCTCAATTCCACTGAAAGATTATTTGTAAAAAAGATTATTGTTGTATGCTGCCTCAGTATTTCCCTATTAATATTATTTATAGAAGGGGAAGTTACAGTTTCATTTCAGTTGTTTTTAGGACGTGGTTTGGAAAATATGTATGTCACAGAACATATGGAATAGAGAGGTAAGGAACACGTCTTTAGCATAAACTGTGAGGTGGTATGTTAATCCAGATTATTTGCTGAAGTCAGAGGTTGATACAGCTGGATTGTGTAGAACATTTCTATCTCTTTAACTCCTCTTCATGAATTTTTTGTGGCTATATGCTGTTGTTGGTTATGATGTCCATCTGTTTATGTGTAACTGTTACAGCACGTACACATAGACACACACTCTCTGATGATCGTAGTCCTTCCACTGCCACACTCTGCCACATTCCAGTGACGACCAGTGGAAATAGCAGCTACAAGTTTAGTTTCATCATGACATGTTGGATTCATCATGAATATGTTCAAATTATTGTGAATCATCATTCAATCCATCAGGCTATAAAATGTTAAAAAAAAAAAAAAAAACCAGAAAAGGTGAATTTATAGAAAAGTGTGCACATTTCCTGGAACAAAAAAAAAATGCTGTTGCTCTAATGGAATAACTGGCTGATAACTATTTACAGGCTCAGTCTTTGTGCTCTCTTCGTTCATTTGAGATTTTTAATATTCCAGATTTATCACAAACCCCCCACTGCACCATGCGTACAGACAGTTTCAGTTTGGACAAAGATGAAATGAGCTCTAACAGGAGTCCAGAGATGTTTGTGGGCAGTGTGTGTTGGCTGAGGTTTGGCTGTTTTGGACAAATGAACCCTCATAGTTTCAATTGTTGGGGTGCAGGGTTTGGGCGCATTTTTAGGGACTAGCTATCAGGGATGGTGCATGATTTTATGTACCAATAGACCTTTTTGAAAGAATATATTTTCCTTCTCTTTTAACCAGCATCTGGTGGTATTGCTTTTCTACCAGGTGCAGCGTGGCATGTAAAAGCTGTTTGCCAACCGTTATAGGAAAACAAAGGTAGAACAATCTGTTCCTATAGCTACTAATAGGGTTAATTTCATTGAGGCTAATCAGCCCTCAAACAGTCATGACTTCCAGGAGATTCATCAGAATCAGAGTCAGAATACTTTATTGATCCCAAAGGGGAAATTACTTTCGGTGCAGATGCTCCATTCAACAGTATAAGCATAAGTAAGAGAGGCAGTTAATTAATAAAATAGTCATAAATAGGAATAATAAGTATAGATAGATAGATAGATAGATAGATAGATAGATAGATAGATAGATAGATAGATAGATAGATAGATAGATAGATAGATAGATAGATAGATAGATAGATAGATAGATAATATAACACGCATAATATGTATTTTCAGATCATTCCTCACAAACTTATCTCTACAAAATGACATATTAATACATTTTTCCTTGTAAGAAAATGCCTCGTGGTCTGAAAATGACTTGGATACCACTGTATACCAATCTCCTCATTCAATGTTCAGTTATGTATGAATATGGCTGGTTTCTTGTGTTTTCTACATAGAAGTCCTAAACTGCTGGAGATTGTTATCCTGAGACATTGTCATTGGTTCAGTGTAGGTCCAAAGCAGAAATGTGTATTCTTTCTTTCAGGAGAGGGTATTTAATTTTTCTTAGGTATGTCTAAAATAGAACAAAGCAGTTCAAAAGTGTAACATTAAGTGTGCTGACAATTGGACCACTTTTATTTTATTTGGGTGAACTTAAAGTCACAGGCTTTGTATTGTATTGGGTTTGTGGCATGCAAGACTGCAGAACTCGCTTCAACTTTAGCCCAAACTTCCCCAGTGTAGTGATCCATTTTCAACTTCGACATATCAGTGTTCATACTTTGTGTTGGACGTCTATATGGACACACCAGTTATAATGACCAAAAAGTACATGAACACAACCACACAAACAATCTCCTGCATACACCTGCTTGGTATGAACCTCCCAGTTCAGTGCTTTTTATTTTCCCAGTAACCCCCTGGAGGCCTGTCCCTGCCTGTGATCCAGCCAGTCTCTCCTATGCATCACTCTAACCCATTCGTCTCCTGTTTGCTTTATTCCATGCCCAGCAGACGGCCCAGAAATTAGCCCAGAACAGGAAGAAGGTGCAGTACCTATCCGTCTCATCCTCCTCACTGCCATGCACAGCATCTTTTTCCGTACACTTGGTTCTTTGTCTGTCTGTCTGTCTTGTCTGTCCGTCTGTCCGTCCGTCCGTCCATGCATCTATGTACATCACTTTTTTTGTCAGTGACATTTGTTGGTGCTTCCCTGAATCATGCAACCAACTTGCTGACATTGATGTTGAGTGTTAAATCCCTCCTCCATTTTTTCATTCCATCACACCTGTTGTATGTCCTCAGCTTGGTTGCCTTCTCTGACGGCTTCATTTAGCATCACAATGCTCTGAATGCAGCGGTCCAGTTTGCTGGATGCAGGAAGCACTGGCACTTTGACTTCTTTATTATTATTTGTTTGTGGTTGTGTTTATCATGCTTGAGATAGTTTTTTTTTTTTTTACAATAATTGTGTTTTTTACTTGACTTACTATACAGTGGCAGAAGCAAATATGTTAACTGTGAATTGAGCAGGTTTTAGTCCTGTGCGCCTTCATTTCTATACTGTATAAATCAAGAATGGACAAAGATATTCAGATTCAAAAGGAAATTATTACATGGCAACATGCACATGATATTGTATCAGCCTAAACATTACAATGTGAAAACTGCAGCCTTTTATTAATCAGGATACTCACACGGGATTAATGACAGAAGTCACTTCAGTTGTTTACAAACCCTCCTGCATAATATACTGTTGCAGACATTTGACATTTTTATGGTCAATGTTGCATCTTTAGCCGATGGTTTTGTCTTTGTAGAAGAGAAATTTCAGCAACTGTTTCATTCACGTTTGGAGTCACAGTGAAACGTCTTACATGTGCTTTATAATTGCTAGAACATCTTCTCACTAAAGTTTCGACTTTTTTGTCTTTATATATATATATTTTTTTTTACAAATATGTGTGTTTATATGTGTGTGTGTGTAGGCCTTGGAAGGAGAGCCGCAGCCCATGACAGAGGTCGATCTCTTCATCTCCACTCAGAGAATCAAAGTGCTCAATGCTGACTCCCAGGTATTCTGAGGCAACTGCAGGCGCTGCATATCACACTAGCGAACCATTATAAAGACCTTAAGATCTTGTCAACAGCAGATGGGTAACGTGGCATAACGGGTTAATGCTGTGCCCATCACAATTGAGCCTACTTAAAAAGCAGATAAAAACTACAGTGTGGATTTTTTCATAACCCAGAATGCTACACTGGACTCTTGTGAACATTACTGACTACTAAACATAATTCTTAAATGTTATATAGAGGAATGAATCAAACAATATGCTTATACAAACTGTTTTGTTTTAGTGAAGTATTCATTTGAATAGCATCAAACAAAAGACACCGGTCAGCATAAGCTGGTTCATTGAGTACTTTAGTCCAGTTTTTTTGCAATCATGTGAACTTGATGTTTATAACTTTTAATGAGATATTGGCCAGGACAAAGAGGGGCCTTGAACTGTTGCAGCCCCGAATGCAGCTTCATTATTAACATATACTGTCTAGTAGTTCCACCGTTGGACATGGAGATCCTGCACTCTCTGTCCAATAAAGAAAACCTGTTGACACTGAGAAATAAAACTGGAAACTGAGCCCAGTAAGGCTTTTGATGCTGATCAGCTAGAAGGTGAATACCCCAGTTTGATCAGGGTTTAGGTTGGATCAGTGTCATTGATGTCCTGGTCAGGAGGGAAAGCAGGCTACACCAGTAACTAGCACCTGGAATATCTACATAGAACAACCAGAATGAGTCTAAAATAGTGCATGTAGCCTTTTAGGCACAAATAGTGGTAAGCTAATATAGTAACTGGATTTACAGTGTCTCCTCCTCGAACCGTCACCTTATCGTGGTGGAGGAGTTTGTGTACTCTAATGAACCTAGGAGCTATGCTGTCGGGGGCATTTTGCCCGTGGTAGGGTCTCCCAAGGCAGATTGGTCCTAGGCGAAGAGTCAGACAAAGAACGGTTCAAAAGACCCTCATGGAAAACAACAAAAGGAACACGTGTACCCGGCCTGGAGGGATACCAGGGCCCCACTCTGGAGCCAGGTCTGGGGTTGGGGCTCGAGTGCGAGCGCCTGGTGGCCGGGCCTACACCCATAGGAACCGGTTACATGCCCCTGCCCCGGTGGGCCCACCACCCACAGAGGGAGCATGAAGGGTCTGGTGCACTGTGGACCAATCCATGGCAGGGGCCTTGGCAGTCTGATCCCCGGTCATGGAAACTGGCTCTCGGAACATGGAACCTCACCTCTCTGGCGGAGAAGGAGCTGGTGGGGGAGGTTGAGAGCTACCGACTAGATATAGTCGGTCTCACCTCCACACATAGCATTGGCTCTGGAACCCAAGTACTTGAGAGGGCTTGGACACTCGTCTATGCTGGAGTTGCCCAAGGTGAGTGGCGGAGGGCCGGGGTTGCCTTTTTGTTGGCTCCGAGACTCTGCCTGTACGTTGGGGTTTTCTCAGTTGGACAAAAGGGTACCTTCCCTATGCCTTCGGATCGGGGAACAGGTCCTGCCTGTTGTTTGTGCTTAAGCACCAAATGGCAGTTCAGAGTACCCACCCTTTTTGGAGACCCTAGGACGGGCGCTGGATAGTGCTCCGACTGGGGACTCCATTGTTCTGCTGGGAGACTTCAATGCTCACGTGGGTGATGACAGTGAGACCTGGAGGGGCATGATTGGCAGGAAGGGCCTGCCCGATCTGAACCCGAGTGGTGTTCAGTTGTTGGACTTCTGTGCTAGTCACAGTCTGTCCATAACTAACACCATGTTCGAACATAAGGTTGCTCATCGGTACTCTTGGCACCATGATGGCCTGGGTCGCAGGTCAATGATCGACTTTGTGGTCGTGTCATCTGATCTGCTGCCATATGTTCTGGGCACTCGGGTGAAGAGAGGTGCTGAGCTGCCAACTGATCACTACCTGGTGGTGAGTTGGATCAGGTGGCGGGGGAAGCCGCTGCACAGACCTGGTAGGCCGAAACTGATAGTAAGGGTCTGTTGGGAGTGCCTGGCGGAGGAACCCGTTTAGCTGGTCTTCATGGTTGGTCTGTGAGTCTCTGGAAGCAGCTGATCAGTACCGGTTGGCTAAGCGGTCCACGGCCAAGGCAGTTGCAGAGGCAAAAACTTGGGTTGGAAGGAGTTCAGTGAGGCCATGGAGGAAGACTTTCGGCTGGCTCCGAAGAGATCCTGGAAAACTGGCGGTGGAAGGAATACTTCGAGGAGCTCCTCAGTCCTACCGTCACGCATTCCCAAGGGGAGACAGAGCCGGAGGACCTGGAGGTGGGTCGTCCAATCACTGGGGCAGAAGTCGCCAAGGTAGTGAAACAGCTTTGCGGCGGTGGAGCTCCGGGTTTGGATGAGTACCGCCCAGGGTATCTTAAGGCTCTGGATGTTGTAGGGCTGACCTGGCTGACACGCCTCTGCAACATTGCATGGTTATCAGGGGCAGTGCCCTTGGAGTGGCAGACCGGGGTGGTGGTCCCTATCTTCAAGAAAGGAGACCAGAGGGTGTGCTCCAACTACAGGGGGATCACACTACTCAGCCTTCCCGGGAAAGTTTACGCCAGGGTGCTGGAAAAGAGGGTCTAATCGATAGTGGGTCATCCAGGAGGCGCTCAAAGTAGCGCCGCTGCTCCTCCACATCGAGAGGAGCCAGTTGAGGTGGCTCGGGCATCTGGTCCGGATGCCTTCTGGACGCCTCTGTTAGAGGTGTTTCAGACATGTCCCACCGGGAGGAGGCCTCGTGGCCAACCCAAGACCAGGTGGAGGGATTATATCTCTCGCCTGGCCTGGGAACCCCTGGGGGTCCCTCTGGTGGAGCTGGTGGAAGTGGCTGGGGCGAGTGCTGCCTGGGCTTCCCTCCTGAAGCTGCTGCCCCCGCGACCCGGACCCAGATAAGCGGAAGACTGCGAGTACGACAAGTACGAGTACGAGATTTACAGTGTTTTAGACAAGCAGCAGTATTTGCATAGGATTGAAAAGTGTATTCACCTTAGGCAGATCAGGGTAATATCGTCTTGCTGAAACAACTGAATGTCTTTCTTGACAAAGGTTACTTTGGTACCACATAAATGCAATGAAATATGGTGACACTTGTGAATACTGGCATACTGCTTAAGTTGTTGAGCTTCCATGTGAAAAACAGATGGAGTAGCCATAATGGTCAGGCTTAAGTATAATTAAAGCACTGTTTTATTTGATTTGATTTAAGATCAGTTTTCTGTGCTTGGTTAATTGTTTTATAATGATACGAGCACTGTTATGGTGCTTTGACTTTTCAGGAGACCATGATGGATCATCCTCTGCGGACCATCTCCTACATTGCAGACATTGGTAACATTGTGGTTCTCATGGCGCGGCGCCGGATGCCTCGACCTGATTCTCAAGAGAATGTGGAGGCCTCAGAACCGGGTCAAGACAACAAGCGCCAGTACAAGATGATTTGCCATGTGTTTGAATCAGAGGATGTGAGTCGATCAAAAGTTTTCATGATGTTAGAGTTGTGTATTTAATTTATTTATTTAATAGGATCCCCACAGTCACTCCATTATAGGAGCAATGGCTATTCTTCCTAGAGTCTAACACACAACACAATAACATGCTGCATAGAAAAACAAAAGTAAAAACAACCTAGAGTAACGGATGTTAATCACATACAAAGATAAAACATCATAACATTCAATCAAATTACCACAGCATAGGCTACACTAAGCATTTTAAGAGATGGTAGCTGTCAGTCTCCTCTTATATGTAAGCATTATAATCATTTCTTGTTCCATGCCTGATATGCATTTCATGTCACCATTTACTAAATACATTTAAATATTATCTGTTGTGTAAGCAAGTCTGGTGGATTGCCAAGCAATCCAGAACTCCAACCTCCTACCTACACCGACTTTGTCACTATAGATTAACACCATCTGTTTTCCATATTTATTTGGTTGTGTTTAGGAAGACTGCTGGAGTGCTTCTTGAACATAAATTCTGTGTAAGTTAAGCAGGGTAAAACAGTCTTCATATCTAGGCTCAAAAGATAACTGATAATGGTCATTTAATGGGGTGATAATATTTGAAGCACATGAATAATGTTGTCCCGAGTGTTAGTGTGAATTGCACAGACAACTTGGTGGTAAAAATCCATTCCAAAGTTTATCTGAAGTACAGACAACTATTTTTTAAGCTACTTTTTCTCTTTTTGTATCATCCCTGTGTATTTGTTATTAAAATGCATTTGTTCGGATGCATTTGAAGGAAATAACCACAAGTTTGCAGAATATATCCTCTCGAATTTATCAACCACACTCACTGCTCGAGCCTCATAGTAGCTTCAGATAAACTTTATAAAATATTTTTGAACAAAACAATAAGAACACTTTCAGGAGGACTCGTTTGACTTTAAATAAATATTAAACAACCACGGCTTCTCCATACAATGTCATGGTAATCCATTCAGTAGTTGTTGACATAGTTCATTTTGGACCAAACTGATGGACTGGTGGACCATCCATCTCTCCCTCCTGGTCATTTCAACCTGCAGGCCCAGCTGATTGCTCAGTCCATCGGGCAGGCCTTCAGCGTGGCTTACCAGGAATTTTTGCGGGCCAATGGCATCAATCCTGAGGACCTCAGTCAGAAGGAGTACAGTGACCTGCTCAACACTCAGGACATGTACAACGATGACCTCATTCACTTTTCCAAGTCTGAGAACTGCAAAGATGTAAGTGCGACTGGTTACAATTTAAACATTTTTGATACTGGTTTCTTAATTGGAGTTAGAAATTTAAAAACTGTTATCATGCAGTCATCAATTTCATTGCAGTAACTTCAACTTGCAAGCTTCCATGTTTCAAATGCTCTCATTTACAGTATATGAATAGACACTGAAAGAACCACTAATATGACAGAATCTATGTATTCAATGTGGTTTCTGCAGTATGATGTGGGGAACTGCAGTTATTCAAATTTGGAATATTAATTTGAATTTGTTTGTTTGATTGTGTTTTTTCTGCTCCCCAGGTGTTCATAGAGAAAGCTAAAGGGGAGATTCTGGGTGTGGTCATTGTGGAGAGTGGGTGGGGTTCTATCCTGCCCACTGTCATCATTGCCAACATGATGCATGCTGGGCCAGCAGAGAGGTCTGGCAGACTGAACATAGGTGATCAAATCATGTCCATCAATGGCACCAGTCTGGTAGGACTGCCACTGTCCACCTGCCAGAGCATCATCAAGGTGTGTGTACAAGAGCTTAAATATTCATACTTACTCAAAAGGTGCTCCATGTGGAAATAACATATTCATACATGGTACCAATAGCTCCACCATGTGGTAAGTTATTGCATATTTTATGTTTTGGCTCATAACTGACTAAAATGTGAGATGAAGCACAATTATATTTGCATGTTGTGTTCCTTGGATGATATTGATCTGATTAGTATAGGCCATACTGCTTGGCAACTGAAAACCTTTCCCTAGTCTTTAGATTTTTTTGGTTGACAGACCTTTCTTAGCTGTAAGCATATATTTCATCTAATCTTAATCAAGTTTGGTGCAAACAATGTTTAGATCATCCCAAACTCCACTTATGATTTCATTGCGTGGCATCACTTACTGTTTGTATTTCTGAAGTGTGGCCTGATGCACTTACCATAATACTTCAATGCTAAATTTAACTGCATTGAATTTGCATGTTAAATAAATTGCAGTTGATCAATGCCATTTGAAATTGCATCAATTCCAAACCACATGTGGGAACGTTGAACATACATCCACATCGCAGAGCTGTGTAACACTGGATACAACTCTGCCCACTGAGATCGCCATAGTTACATTAGAATATGATATTCCCACAGTTGTGCTGTCTGATAAGAATATAATGAAACCATGTTCTCTCACAGCTCCACTTTGTGGTAGCTGGTTAAACACTAGCATACATGTCTGCACCTTTTAATATTGAACTGATGCCACATATTTTGCTCATGTAGGGTCTGAAGAATCAATCACGCATCAAGCTGAACATTGTCAGATGTCCTCCAGTGACCACTGTACTCATCAGACGTCCAGACCTCCGCTACCAGCTGGGCTTTAGCGTCCAAAATGGAATTGTGAGTAGCACTTTTACTTGCGCCTTTGGTATTTTGGTGAAATAGTTTGAGTAAAATTAAATGTTTTCATGTATGGTAAGACTGTCCTCTATACCTTCAACAGATCTGTAGCCTTATGAGAGGAGGCATTGCTGAAAGGGGCGGGGTCAGGGTAGGACACCGCATCATTGAGATCAACAGCCAGAGCGTGGTCGCCACACCCCATGAAAAAATTGTCCACATCCTGTCCAATGCTGTGGGAGAGGTGAGACACAACAGTGGACAACAAATACGAACAAATACTGTGATCTGGAGATATTTCACACACTTCTACTACTGTGTGCCACTAATTTTTTTCGCTATTCTATGAAGTGATAAAATTAGGAACCAACAAGAAGTAGTAATGTTTTGTGCTCATACTGTTGGGCAGTGTTGATATTATAGGCCTTGCACACAGGCACCAGAAATGTTGTGCATGGCAGGAGCTAAATTTGGTCATCAGTGATTATTGAAAGATGATTATCAATAATTATTCATTCACTGTCTTCCGCTTATTCCGGTTAATCCGGGTCGCGGTCGTGCTGGAGCCGATCCCAGCTGGCAATGGGTGAACGGCGGGGTACACCCTGGACGAGATGCCAGCTCATCGCAGGGCCACATGAAAGACATACAACCCCTCACACTCTCACGCACACCTACGGGCAATTTGGAGTAACCAGTTAACCTCAGCATGCTTTTAGGAGGTGGGAGGAAGTCGGAGTACCCGGAGAGAACCCACGCAGACACGGGGAGAGCATGCAAACTCCACATAGAAAGACCCCAGGCCGGGAGTCGAACCTGCGACCTTCTTGCTATAAGGCAACGGTGCTAACCACCACTGTGTCGCCCCATCAATAATTATGAAAATTAAATAATCTTATTGTAATTAATTAAAGATGGGTCACCCCTAGAAAAAAACCCGGACCAATAACAAAACAAGTGAAAACAGTCTCAAAATCGGTTGCCTGAAAATGTCAATATTCGTAGAATATTATCATTTAAAGGATGAGTAGAAGTTGACACTGAGCCTGTCAACCAGCTTATACCACAATACAGAAGTAAAATAAGGACACCTTCTCTTTAAAATATAACTGGATTTATTACCAGCAGCATAATTCAATGAACAATGCTTGCTTCTGGGGGATTTGTTGGGTTTCTGTAAATTAAAGAGTACGGTCTCAACCTGCTCTTCAAGTGCCACGAGATAACTTCTGTTGTGATTGGGCGCTATATAAATAAAATTGATTTGATTTGCTTTGACAATCAACATCACCACGGCTCACAAATATGGTCGGAAGCTATAACTACTTTGTTAACTTCATACGAACAGATCAAAACAAACAACAAACATCGTGCATCTGTGTCTGTCTGTGTTTACCATACATCCATCCCATTCTTGTGAAAGTGATATCTCAGAAACACTTGGAGGGAAATTCTTATATATAATAATAATAATAGCAACTCCGATTCAAGGATGATTTTAATAGATTTTGATGTTCAAAGGTCAAAGTCACAGGACCTCCCAAAACACATTTTTGGCCATAACAGTGTTGTCTCAGTGTTATACAAGGATCATGAAAAACTTCCACATAAATGTTTAAAAGGATAAAATAGATAGATAGACAGATAGATAGATATAAGGGGAGAGAAAGATAACAAAAATAAACATTCCATGCTTGAAAAGGAGTAGGAGGAAGTTAAGAACTTTTCTAGTCCTACCCCTTTTATATTTTATCAGTGCAATTAATATTTAACATGAATCATCATCTTTCAGTTCTAGTGCCTGAGATCAACAAAAACAAAACAAAAAGAAAAAATGCAAAGCAAAACAAGAAAAAAGAGGGAAGCAATTGAAAATAGGAACAAATGGAACAAAACCACACAAGTCAAAAGAGGTACTCTATACATTCTGTACCTTGAAATTATTCCAGTGCCCCTCTCTGATCATCCATCCCACAACCGTTCAGTATGTTATTTTTGAAGATTTGTTTAAACTTACTCAGTGTTCTACATGTTTTCATTTCTTCATTGCAGTTGTTCCATAGATCAACTCCTTTGACTGTGATACAATGTTGTTTTGCATTTGTCCTCACTGGATGTTTTTTTAATATGTATATTCCTCTCAAGTCATGTTGACTTACTCTAATTTGAAACAACTTTTGGATGCCATTAGGGAATAGTTGATGTTTTACTTTGTACATGATTTGAACAGTTTTGATATCAACCAAATCTTTAAATTTTATTGCCTTTAAATTATAAGGAGTGGGTTTGTTGGCTCTCTGTTAGTGGTCTTGCTTACAATTCCTATTGCTGTACTTTATATGTGGCTTCTGACGTAGTTTATTATCAATTGTAACTTCAAGAAATTTAGTTTCAGACGCCCTTTCAATTTCTACTTTATTTATCACGAGTTAATGGTTTGAATTAATTGCACCATTACCAAAGATTACAAATTTTGTTTTACTTAAATTCAGTGTTAGTTTATTCGCATCAAACTAACTCTTTAACTCTTTATCTTTTTCATTTCTTTACCTATTATATCCGAAAGTTTTTTTCCACAACAGAATACATTTGTATCACCTGCAAATAAGATTGTTTTTAGTGTTTTGGAAACTTCACATTTATTATTTATGTACAAGATAAACAGCTAAGGACCCAGCACTGAGCCTTGGGGAACCTCACAAGTGGCCTTCAGTAGTTGTGATATAAAATGGTGAATTTTCACATATTGATACCTATTCACTAGATAACTGGTTATCTAGGATTGTGCTATCCCTTTAATTCCATATCTTAGTATTTTTTTTCATCGTAACTCATTAGCCTGCGAATATTCTCACTTGCCCAGGTCATGGTTATCACAAGGAAATTGAATCAAAGCAACTGGACTTGTTATTTGTCTTAGGAAAACGTTTCACCTCTCATCCAAGAGGCTTCATCAGTTTATGCTCGCATCTGACCAGGCTGGGACTGGTCACTCGTGGTCACCGTTTCAAATGCTTTTTTGAGATCTAGGAATACCCTTACTGCATATTCTTTATTTTCTATTACATTTGTTATTTCCTCCACAAATTCCATGAGTGCAAATGAAGTTGTCTTATTAGTCCTAAATCCATATAGCTGTTCACATAGTACATTGTGTTTAGTGATAAAGTTGTCTAGTCTTGTGTAGAATATTTGTTTCAGTAATTTTGAAAACTCTGAAAGTAAAGCAACAGGTCTATAATTAGAGATTACGTGTCTATCTCAAGCCTTATGTAAAGGTATGATTTTAGCTGTTTTCATTTTGTTTGGGAATACTCCGGTTAGTAGAGACTGATTACAAATATGTGTTTGAGATTCCATTCGTTAGCCACGGTTTTTAAGTAGATTTCTGTTTTACTGTTGTCTTTACTAGTGGTCAATTTTTATCAGAGCACTTGTTATGGACAAGAATGACTCATAGGCTTTGTTTAACAGTTGGTTGTCTTTTCCCGGTGGGAAGGCGGTGAAGTCCTGACCGTAGTTGGAGTCTTGTTTCCTCTGGTGGAGTTAGTCCAGGCTAACTCGATGGATCTTTGGCTGGTTAAAATCAGCTGGCAGACGTGTGTCGTGCCAGTGGCGCTCGTCTCGTCCTTTGACAGGCACTTGGGTTGCTACCAAGGCTTGTTCCAGTGGCAGCCTCTGCAGGCCTCCTGGAGGGGAGAAGCAGCAGGGGCAGCTGAGGAGCATCTGGAGAGCTGCAGAGCTGATGAGATAAGAAGAGCTAGAGAGCGGAGCAAGAGAGAATGATCCAAGAGCTGTTTGTCCTTATATATGCCTGGTGCCCTCAGGGACCCCGGCCATAAAATAGCCAGTCGAAGTTGGAGTTGAGGGTTTTTACACCCAACCGTGAAAACTTGAGGAATTCTGGGAGAATTATTTCATTGCTCTCCTTTGTCTGGAGAGCAAAGGAAGACATGCGGTCTGTCCTCCATTTTGTGTGGACAAGGGCACAACACCGTCATTAATTCCACGTTCCCTGTTTCTGACTATTTCAGATCCACATGAAGACGATGCCTGCAGCCATGTACCGCCTGCTGACCGCCCAGGAGCAGCCTGTTTACATTTAACAAGACAAAGGCCCGACCTCACACACCCTTTAACCTTTAGCTGCCCCTCTCTGCTCAGCCCAGTGCTCATCCTCTAACCTTCTCTCCACAGGTGATCGACCAAAGTCAGTTGATGGTAGTTGGAGTGTTGCTGTGCTCTGAATTTTTCTTTGCTAAAACAAAAATGAACAAAACATGAGGCTACAGGTAATGTGACAAGATGTTTACAGCTGATGTGTTTACAGCACACTTATTGGGCTCCAGAATACTGACATTTTCTCCCTGGTTCACCTCTGATTCTGTTTGGGAGTTCATTACATTAGAAACAACAATAGAGCTGGGGGAAACTATTAGGCACAATAATAAGATATGTGAGTGTATCTTGATTGTTCAGAGTTTGCTGAAGCCTGTTTTGATGAGCTGGTGACTGAACCTTTGTTATGTCGTTGAAGGTTATCAGCACATCCAACCTCTGACCTTATAATTTCCACCTTGACTGTACTTTCTGCCATGCTGCTATATCTCTGGCATTTCACTGTCTGTGTCTAGTTAATCTTCCTTCAAATCCTTTCTGCGAGATTGTTTCTGTTATGTATCGCATGGGACCAAGCTTGCTTTTGCACTCGTCTCACCCTCCCTCCGGCTAGTGTAAGCCACTCATAATAGGCTGCTGTTCTTTGCACAATATAAAGCTCTGCGCAGAGAGTGTGTGAATCCTGCTGACTAATGAGTGGCGTGAACACACACACACACACACACACAGACACACACACACACACACAAACACATTCCTCATCACATTCCACACGTTTGCTACACTGATGAAGAGTCAACGCTATAGCTTCAGTTTTGCACTTTACATTTTCAGCTTTACTCCAGTTGATTTTATCGACCCATCAGTCTAGGTGTCTGTTCACAAACAAGGCAGCAGTCTTCCAGCAGTGAGTATGTAGTAATCTTCATGACACCACTTACCCATATTAAACTACTGTATCCAAACATGCTTGCTCACCCTCTGAAAGTCATCTCGCCATGAGGAGGCTTTCAGACACGAGAATAACATTAGTCATGTCAGGTCATTACTCTGACAATGGCTTTTTAATACTCCCTCTCCTCTTGTGAAGTCACTCAGTTAGATAATGATAGTCAATGAACATCAAGATCAGCGCATGTGGATATAAAGAGTAATGCTGGAATATTCAGTGGTTACTGGGCTTCTGTACCATAGGTTCACTGTGTATTCCATCAATTCTGCTTGTAACAGCCAAGTTACAGTAAATTGTCAAATGGCATCTGTGTGTCCATGGAGCCCAAACAGAGGCTACCATGATGTACAGCACTAATTTTCTGAGTACCACTCACACACTAATGAATTGAATTTACTTGCACCTAGTCATTTTTTTTTCGATTACTGCTAAAGCTGTAAACCTAATATTTTTGCGTGCTGGGTTATGAAGTAACATGCAGATGTGATTAGAATGCAAACTTAAGAAGATTACCATATCTGGATGTTAATGGAGACTACTTTACATGTCATATTACCTGCCACAACAACTAGAACACCAACATGGCATCGCCGGAGCTTGTTGGCGATGCAGATCATTTATTAATAGCTTTGACTGGTACATCTCTGATGGTCCTGTCCTTGTGTAGTGATAAATGACAGTTCAAATCAAAAGTTAATGTTACTTTTTGTTCCAAAATCCAATTCAGGATAAGCATGGTCCTGATCTTACATCAAAGATGTCCCTTTTCGACTAAACATTTTGAACATAATCCAGATCAATACCAAGTCATCACATGATATTATATAAAAAAACATTATTTATTATTGATTAACTTTTTATCAACCCAATTGCAAGATTTGACCAAGTCTGATTCAATCAGATTATTTTTGAACAACTGAACAACTGTTCAAGAAATAGTTCACTAAATGTAACTGCAAATGTACAAAGAAATGGAATTAAAATCTGATTCAATTTGATTCAATTTAAAAACAAAACACTCATAATAACAGTGTGGGTATGACTCATTGTTTGTGTATTGATGGAGTTAGTGCTGCAGAAATGTACAAGGCAACAAGTAGGAAGTGTAAAACAGAAGCAGGTCAGAAAGCTTCTGACTTAAATATCATGAAATACAATTGTGGATCAGAGCAAACTTAAAGTGATTGCATTAAGTTTTTTAAAATAAAGTTCGTTATGCTGTTGAGGTATAAATGGTCCCAATTGACAGAACATTTTGCCAACCATAACTGTTACCAGATTCACAGATGCCTGTGTAGCAGCTCCTTCCTTTAACTTGCAGCGTCATTCATTCACCACATTTCTGAATGGCTGATGTTCTTGCAGTACAACTGTAATACACAGTAACGGCTCACTTATATTCAGTAGGAATACAATTTTATGAAAAGAGAGGAGCAGAGACAACTACGGTATATATATGACTACATGCTAACGCCAGTCAGAAAGATACCAGGCGTCATTCAGTGGGACACACAGCGGCTCACATCTCCTGACCCTCACGCCCACCAAAGCTTTGCTGTCACTGACTCAGTTTGGTCCTCTGACTTAAAGTGCAATGTGTTTTGTTTTTCTCTACAAACATGATACTTTCACTCATACTTGTCATATTTTTTTGTGCTCTGAAGGGCAATTAAATGATATATCAATATTTATACAGAACTTAACACTGTAGCTTCAAATGTGAATGTTTTTCATGATATGACTGTCTAACGGTGAATAGCTGTACCCTTACATGATTGTACCAGTGTTGCTGTATGTTTTAGCCCAGCAAGAGAAACAATTTTAAAAAACCCACGTTTACTCTCAACAAGCTGCAGACCCCTGCTGTAAGTAATTTTTCTCAGGGACCCTCACATATAGAGATATTTGTCTGAGGTTTGTTCACAAGTGTTGAAACATACAACACTGATTATACATGTTATTTTGCTGTAGCATTTTAAGTATTATTCATTTATTTATTTCTTCATTGTATGGTCATTTTTGTCATTTTTGCTAATGAATTTGCAAATCACCTCTTAATTTTAAGAGACCCAGCAGGAAAATGACCAGAAATTAAAAGTGAGCAAGAAATTAAAAAAAAAAAAGTTACAAGAAAGTAAACAGGAATTGATCAAAAACATAGCAAGAGCTCATCTATTTTAATCCAATCCAAACTCTTTGTTTGCACTGCTTCTGGACAGTTTTTTTGAAAGAATATTGTAGTTTTCCCCCCCCCCCCATCTTGAGATTTGAAACTCGAGTCATGTAATACGCCACAGTGAGCATCACGGCTGCTTTTATAGCTGGCCATGTTTTTACAGTAGATCATGAACAGCTAGCTGGAATGTAGCAGCCTACACCGAAGCGTGTTGCATGTAAAGAAAAGGCATTGGGCTAAAACATCCAAAACACTGTTCATGTTCTAAGTTATGTGCTGTTTTGAAGTGACGGTCCACTGAGTTGTCATGTAGAGAATGTTTGTAGCGGTAAAGCATGCTGAGATCATGTGAGACAAAGATGAACATAGAATCAAAAGGTGAATTACATTATTTCAGCTTGTCTTCTCTTTGGAAGATATGTGTGTGTGTGCGTGTGTGTGTGCGTGTGCGTGTGTGTGTGTGTGTGTGCGTGCGTGTGTGGTGGGGGGTGGGGGGTGGGTTGTGAAACACTGAAAAATGTATGTCACTACTTAAACATATAAGCACGCTTTACTGGTTAAGTTTTGCTGGAGGAGATTCTCTGCGGCCTGATTTATAAACCAACGTTAGCCAGTGGTACAGTCATTCATAAAATGCTTCTTTGGGTTCAAAAGGCTTAAAAAAGCCTTTCACTAGATGGGTTTTTGTCCATTGTCCAAGAGGTTCTTTGACCAGTATACAGTTCCTATAAACACATTTTGCACACGAATACTAAATATACATTGGACATGTGCCAAGTTCTATGTTAAGTGGCATGATGCTTTGTTTAAAGAAAATCTTATTTTAACCCTAAAGCAGGGTTTTAAACATTTAATACACAATAATGTAATTGTAATTAATATCCTGTGATTGTACTATGTGATTGTAATCATATAGTAAGATGCTGCAAAGCCAGTGTGGGTGCAGGACTGGCGTGATACAAGTGGAGCTATGTTGCAAAATAGAAGAAATATTCATGGTGCATTTAAAGAGGCTGCACTTGCAGTTTTTTTCTTGCTTCTGTTGCAGCTCAGACCTTTTAAATTCAGAGTTCTAACCTGAGTGATAGAAGTTGTATCATGTGACTCACAGGATGAACAAGAAGACATCAGCAGCATGGAAAAAATAAAACACAACAGACCAAAACGAATCCTCCAATGAATTGTCTCACAAAAGTGAAGATTCTGTCAACAAATCGACAGACTCCAGTGAGTCTTTCCCCCTCCTTTAGGTGCAAGGTCAGTGTTCTAGGTACTTTGAAGGAAGGAGCGCCAAAATCAGGACGAAATTAGGGTACTCATGGTTTAGTACTCTCCACAACTTTTGGCAAAATAAATTTAACAAATTGTGTAATGTACCAACTATATCTGTACTGCTTGGTGGAAATAGGGTTCAAGAATTTTCGTGTATGTGTCTTGGTCCTGCTCTCAGCTGATAAGTACACACCCTCCCCAGTAAAACTAAATCAGTCTGAACAGGGCTTTAAAGTGCTTTATACAGTGCATCAGTTATGATGTCCTGCAGCTCCGTAAGCCTTTCCTCCTAATATGAAAAAAAGCAGAATTGTGTTGTAGCTGAAAACGGATGTTCAAAGTGAAAATCAGCAGAATGCATTTGACCCAAACTGATGCTTTTGCACTGTCTAGGTCTCATATGAATCTGTGGCACCTCTTTGACTCCTCCTTTCCTCCCGCCAGTTCTCTCAGCATTCAGCTGCCTGTCATCTCAACTGTTTCCAGACATGCTTTTATTGTCCTGTTGGACGCTGTAGCTGTTTTTTATGCTGAAGGCTAAATAGCAACATGAAACCCCCCACTGCTCTTTCCAAGCCTCTGTCCTCATTGATGAAGCTCATCTTGGCCTTACGATTACTACTGGAATTTTTATGATGTAAAATCTGCTACTGACAAGGAATTGATGCATCGGCAGCCATTTTTGGACTTTAAAAGTGGGCTTGTCTTTATCCATGTGATCACACTGTACTGGTCCTGCTTTTAGTGTGCGTGTGTATGTGTGAGTGTGTGTGTGTCTGTTTAATTGCAAGCAATGTACCCCATGCTCAAACAAAAACCAGCTCGACATATAAAATACACATATATAGATGACATATATATATAAGAATATGTAAAGGAATATATACAAATAAAGGTGTGTGTGTGTGTGTGTGTGTGTGTGTGTGTGTGTGTGTGTGTGTGTGTGTAACAACACTGATTTTCAGAACACTTTATTTGTCACTGTCATACTAACACAATTATACATAACAACCAGATATCGTTAGAGCATCTTAATACTGACGT
>CAAKHG010010987.1:47063-76382 GCA_901007715.1 Dactylopterus volitans | reverse complement strand
TTTATGGATTTTTGAGCACCTCAGTGCACCTGTCTGTTATGAGTGCTGCTTTATTCACACACACACACACACACACACACACACACACACACACACACACACACACACAGATCCTCATCAGTTGGTGGATTTGCAGTCCACGGGTTATTTTCTTCAAAGTTTAGTAATAGCTTAAGGAGGATTCAATGGTGGTTGCCTCCTTACACACTTTTAATATCGTTAGTTTTTCTTTAAAGCACCGTCTCTCTGAAAACTCCAATCAGACTGTGAGGGCGTTCAGGATGATCCAGGCGGGATCCTGCCCTCAGTCGCACCCTTGAACCTGCTCGCGAGATGCCCAGCGATGCCGTTTTTTTACCATTTCCTTTGTGTTCCGGAGACTCAAGTGCAGCACAGGTGAAAGAGCTGAGGTCCCCACAGCTCTTTAGGTGCAGCACACCGGGGTGTCTCCTAGGTGGGCGAGGGAACGTCTGGGAGGAGCCACCAGCTGCCTGCTGCTCCTGCTGCTGAGGAGGTGGAAGCTGACAGGGGCCCATCTCAGATACAGTGAAGACCTGGGAGCAAAGAGAAAATTAATGTGGCTGTGATCTCTAAGCGAAGACAGTGGAAAGACCACACATACTGACAAATTCATGACTTTAATAAATTTAATGAACTTCAAGGTTTTCACTTCGAAGTTGACAATCACTAACAATCCTTATGTCAAGAGATATTTTGTTTGGAGCTGCATGTACAGTAGATGCCTTTCACTAGAAATCTTATCCACTGACACCATTCTTCAGAAATAAAAATTCATGAAAAAAAAAAAAAAACAGAACACTTTGTTGTAATTTTCAAGCTGTTTTTTTTTCCTCGTTGTGCCTCCAGCCACCAGTGACGACGTTTGGTTCTATGTATACCCTCGGTATGTACAAGTTGGGCAAACATGATAAATCAGAAATACCTGAACAGATTTCTACAAACAGGGCTCCTATGTCCAAATGGGCTCAAGGATGAACTGATTGGATTTTGGGGGTTAAAGATCAAGTTACTGTAAACTCAAAAAGCATAACTCCAGAATTCAAATGCAATAGGATGATTAAGTGTGGATTTTTCTATTTAAAAAAAAAATTAGTCAAAAGGTCAACACTTTGATGTCATAATGTTCTACAAAACGTTTTCAGACCATTATTCTATGACTTAACTCCTTAACAAAAGGAGAATATCTAACGCCTTTTACTCATTTCTCTTAACATACTATACTACTATACAGAATATGTTGGAAAAACATGGATGGAGACAACTTGACTGGTTGCTGGAGGTAAACAACCACAACCACCAGTAATTCTTGTTTTTGCAGTCACTTTCTGACAAAAACATGGTAAAAATCAATTAGTTAGAAACCACCTGAAAATGATCCAGATGTTTGTTAAGTGTTACTTAAAAATGACACATTGTCAGAAAATTATGAACAATTAAAAAAGAAAAATTCAGATTATTAAATTTATACACTTAAAGGTCGGATTGGTGATGCTGGGGAAGACCATCATTTACTCCTCGTGGGTCACTGAGCCTCACATTAGAAAGCCTGATACAGGCTTTGTTTATGTCACATGTTTGTAACTCTTGTTTTGTACAATAACACTTGTGGTCCCTGGATGGAATCCTACCTGTTCTATGTAGCTTGCACAGCGTACAGCCTCCTCCATGTGCTCCTGATCTGACTGAAGTACGTTTCGTATGCTGTCCACCAGTTCCTGGACCTCTGGGGCCAGACCCTGGGCAGCCGGTTGCTCCAAGATCTTCCTCACCAGCTGTTGTGTGTGTCTGTAACTCTGGTAGTCCACCATGGATGAGGGCCGGGGTCTGGAGGGCCTCTTATTGTCATTTTTTCCCCGTCGAAGTGTGACCTGGGTGTGGGCAGCCAGTATGGGTTGGGAGGTTTGAGTTGAAGAATCTGTGGTCTGAGGAGAAGAAGCGGTGGGAGCGTTGCTGCTCCACACTGCAGGAGTCACCAGAGAAGCACAAGGTCAGTGTTCAGGCATGAAAAAGAAAATCACTTACTTTACAAATAGTGCACGAGGGGCAGGACAGAACTGAACAGTGACACTAAAAGTGTAATATGAAAAATGCAATCATTGTACTGAGACAGTCAAATAAAAAAGGATAATCATAAAAATAGTAATGTACTAAATATATGGAAGTGCAAGAAAAACCATACAAAAAAAGAGACATTAAAATAAAGGACAATCTAAAAAAAAATTGTGCACAAAATTTGTAGCGAGGGCCTTACTGGCTGTTTGAAATTGCAGAGGCCCCAAACCCTAAAGGTCATTCATGTTTTTTTTTTGGTTTTTTTATCATGTATTCTAAAAGTACTGGGCAAATAGTCCAGTTAAGATAGAGTGATACTAATGCAACTGTAGACATTACGTAAATTAGTCCGGGAGTTATCAATAAAATCAAGGAATCTCAAGGAATGTCAAGCTGTCACTGTCTGTCTCACATCTCTTGAGAACATGTCATCTGACCTCCAAATCCCTGGAGACTAGTCACAGTTTAAGTGCAGTGTTGAATGCTGCGTCTTTCCAAAGTAGATAAAGCTGATAGAAATTGTTGCTGAGTCTGAACTTCTTGAGGAGGTTCTGGATCAAAATTAGATCAGAGAACTTCAACGCCTGTGAAACCAGTCAGGTCTTGTTTCAGATGCACTGCAAACATTGGCTGGCTGAAGCTGATTCCACTTTTCGGAAGGAGTGTGGCCGGGCCAAAGCTAACTGCATTTAAAGCTACAAACACATGAACAGTCTGTTCAGAGCAGCGCTGATACAGAGAGGTGTAAGGGCATTCTGGAATTAAGGATTAGAGTCATGTTCAAACAGGGAAGCTCAGACATCAGAGACTGATGTAAAATTGTTGAAAAACAGTACAATATGGCAATTTTAACATTGAGTCAAAGGGGCTGCACCTGTATAGGATGTTCTGGACCAAATATCTTCCTTAGTACCTTCAGAATCTGCATCAAAAATACCCCACTACTTTTCTTTTTAAGTACAAAGGTTGAAAGCGGAAAATGTGTGTGACAGCTGCATCCAGTGGGGATCCTTTCCGAAGCTGAACATCAAACATCTTAAACATTTCAAACACACATCCAGACAAGGAGCTTCTCGTTGTAGGGAGCAGATGAGGTCTGATAGTTTAAGAGTAAAATGGGAACCATGCGTTGAAAAGGTTGTCGTAATATAGTATTAGAACAATTCGGTTTTAAGTAATTATGGAGAAGGACACAAATAATTCAATTACAAAAGCTTTGGTCATTTTGGACTGACTGGAATAATGTGAGTTTCCTCCTTTCGCAGTTCCAAGTGTATAAGCGAGCTACTCTGCTTTACCATGACACTCATGAAGATAAGTTGTATTTTTTCAATCCTGATCTGCAATTATTTGTTAAAAAATTATGTCCATGTTCATAATGTTTATGTTGTTTAAATTTTTGTTTCTTTTGATTTGCACGTCAATGTTTTATATGGCCCTGAGGGTCAAAACATATTTTAGAAAAACACAGTAAAATCAAGTAAAAATGAAATGCAGATTAAATGGCCATGGACATGATGAATGGTGACTAAATTTACCAAATCATAATTATTGCATTTGACATAGCTAGCCAAACTATAACTCATTACACATTTTCTTTGTGTAAATGGATTTCTAATCTCTGCTTAAGACACGATATTTTAATGAACTTATTTTAACTAACTGAAAAACAAGTGGACCTTTGGCCGTGAGGTCTATCAACACTGGGTCACTGTTGGAGCGATGGATCCTTCCTTTCCTCCGGGACATCAGTAGAGGATCGGGCAGCCTCATCTGCTGCTGCTGCTGCTGCTGCTGCTGCTGCTGCTGCTGCTGCTGCTGCTGCTGCTGCTGCTGCTGCTGCTGCGGAGGTGGCTTGTCTTGCAGCACGCTGCCTGGTGATGCTGATTCCATGTTGGGACTCACCTCTTAAGACCACAGACAGACAAAGATATGAACAGTTGTTACTGATTTATAATGACATTCATATTAAATAAAAATAAAACAGACTGATGATTGATGCTCCGATTCATTTTGTTGTCCAAATAATTGGGACAAATGAATGCTTCAGCTGAGAGGTTTCTCGTTACTTTCTCTATCCATATGCAAAGAGTATAACAAAGATGGCCAGATGGATCCAACTAAGCGCTGTAAAATTAGCTCAAGAATGGAGAAAATGAGAGGAGCCTTCTGAGCCGCCTGCTGGGAAGCTTTAACTCGCTGCTCATTCCATGTGCAAGAAAGCCTCACAGCGAAAACCCCCATCAACCATGCAGCCAAGTATGCCTGACAATTTAACTGACAGCCACATCTGACGCTTTGGCTCAATAGAATCCGAAATGTTAGGACGGCTCGTGCGGAGCAGCTTTCATGTACGCAAAGCGTCAGGCAACGCGATTCATCACTTGCAAAATAAGACAGCATTGGTTTGGGATTGTATCTTCAATTTATGGAGCACTGTGAAACTTTTTTTCAAATTTTTAAGTGATAAGTTAACATAAGGCATCTGGGTACCAAGCAACCGCTGATCAAGTGGAACAGAGTTAAGCAAAAATTAACTAAATTAAACATTTATGTTTGATGACATGATTTTTTTCTAAATACTTTTTTTTTTTTAGCGCGGCCACTATAAATAGAAGAAGAAACTCACTACCTCTATTATTAAACAGAATCAACAGGAGGAAACAAATCTGAGTTTATCACATCAACGAACCTCACTTCACTGCCTAATCTAATGAAATATGATATTATTAAATATTATTATTTTTGCACAGCTTGTCGAAAAAAGCAAAAATAGAGGGCTTGTGTATTTCTATGGTAATAGAGTGGATCTGCAAACATAAAAGTATACAGTCACACATCTACCGTAGCCAGTGTCACTGATAATGTTACAGGTTCAATGGAGCCAGAACATGAGAATCTTTCACAACCTCATTTTTAAATTTGAGGTGATGGAAAATTGGAAAGTAAGTTTATGTAATTCCTTCTACACCTGAAGCAATTTTATAAACATGATTTTACTTCACTTAAGTGAGGAAACTCAGTGGTTAGCATCATAGCAAGAAGGTCGCAACCTGGGATCTTTGTCATGCCCTCCAAAAACATGCTGATGATGCTCTAAATTGCCCGTAGGTGTGCGTGCGAGTGTGAGTGGTTGTCTGCCTTTCATGTGGCCCTGCAATGAGCTGGCGTCTCATCCAGGGTGTACCCCGCCGTTCGCCCATTGTCGGCTGGGATCGGCTCCAGCACGAAGATGATGAGATGAGATGAAGTCGATGTTCACTTTCATCATCATTACAGCAGTGTTATTTTTAAGCTTGCATCAGATTTATGACAACGTATTTTATTTTGTAAAACAGCGAAACGAAATTAAAGTGATGTTTAACACTAAAAGCCTGAACGCTAATACTAAACATATCATACCTCCAGCAGAGTCTGCTGCCTCAGGAGAGCTGATGGGGTTCATGCTGAGCTCTGACAGAGGAATCTCTGCATCCTGAAAGACAAAGAGACCAACGTGCTGTTATAATTATATTTGGAAAAGTTACAAAAAAATTCTTTCGGGTGTTCATCAAGGTAAATTGACAAATGTATAAAAACTACTGTTTGCATGACAAGTAATCCATAAGTGATCATATGGGTATTTCATTTCACTGTACTTTTGGTAAGAGTGTTAGCTGAGTAAAAATGCAGTGGTGAGCAGGCACAATTTGCAACTGGAGGTCCAGGGATGATAAGTGACGCGTTCACTGATGACATGATGTTAAAGAACTGGGAGTGGTCTTTAAGTATTACTATGACAACCAACACTAACAAAAACGATTAAAAAACACTTGACGCATTGACCTTTAACCCCTATAAAATCAGGAAGCTAGGGTATATGATTTACTGGTCGTGATGCACTTGTGAGGCCATAGTTGCTTACAATGTAGAACTACTAAGGGGGTAAGTCATCCATCATAACTCATGACTGCAGCTGCATACAATCTACATAAAGAGATTGTTTGCATTTTATAAAGCGATTTAAAATATGTAAACTATAAGGTGCTGGAATTCAAGATTTGAGGGAACGACGACCGGGTACATTTGTCTAATTCCTGAACAAAGTATCTCCTGTGGAGGGATAGTCTTTTGTGTGTGTGTGTGTGTGTCAGGATAGAGGCCATTCTAAGGGGGAACTCTGCTCTGTTGTTTGCATCATCATGTTTGAATCTATCCACCTTTAAAAAAAACAAACAGCTGAAGCATTTAAAAGGGGTAATTGTCTGGAGTTACCCATCTTGCAGTTATATTTTGTGTTATGCTGCCGTTTACACTGACATAAAGTTAGTCAAAATTAAAAGGTCAGTCTGTTTCTTTTTTCCAAGGAAAATTAAAAGTTTAGATCAACTGACTGCCAACCCTAACAGGGACTTGTTTTCAGACGTTTGCATCTTGTTTCGAGAAATCTTAACAAATATTCTTTTACTTGTTAAGATATTTGTTTCTTGTCGAGGCAGCTTTAACTAAAATCTTCGACAAATACGTTCTTTGCAGTGTGGATAAAGTATATAGTTTTCTTTCTATGAAGATTAGGAGCTGATAATGTACGATACAACTACAACTATGTGCAGCTGAGCAATGCGTTTATTTTTAATGGAATACATATCTGTGCACACTGATTGGTTTCTTTGGAAACGATAAAGTAAAGGATGCACAATTTGTTTGTTAATGGAATGAAATTATCAGATTAAAGACATGTTTAAGCAGACTGTAAGGCTGACATTTCAGATCTTTCCTACAATGTGTTTACATTTTTGTAAGCATGCTGATGCAGTGTGTACCTCATTCACTGCATTGGTTGAGTGCCCAGCAACAGTCTCATATGGAGGCGGAGGGTCCAATGGACAGAAGACCTCCACCCCTTTGATCCGAGCTCCGTAGATATGAGGGAGAGGGATCACACTTTCCCCGAGCATCCTGAAACACGCAAACAACCAACAGCCAATGAAGCGGCATATCACCAGCCAGTATCGCGACAGTCAGACTAGTGTGTGTGTGTGTGCGCTCTCTTACCGGCGTGCCAAGCGTGGTGTGTATGAATAGAAAGTGGAGAAATATGATGGTGGAGGGGCGGGTGCCACAAACTCTTCTGGGTCTGGGACGTGAGCCGACTCCTCCCCTTCTTCTACGGTGGTCCTGGGCTCGTCCTGTCACAATGCAGGTAAACGTGACATCAAACATAATTTCAGATGTCTGATGTTCAGATTAAATGCACTTTTTTTTAGAAAGACACTGGGGGACTTGTCATATGAGTAGCAGACACCAACGCGGCTGGATTATAAACCCACCTTTGTTGAGATGAGTATCAATGATGCACAAGATAACCTTTACTGGTAAAGGCATTAACACCACTGACGTCTGGAACTCAGCTTTTATGATTGGAAAACATATTTTAGATTTACGTGTGCAGCCAGCCATTTTCTTCAAGGCTCACATGACTGGGAAGCAGTTCTTGAGCAGTTCTTACTTGGAGAATACTGTAATTAATTTCAACTTACCAATAAATGCTGCTGATTTGTACGTGCATCATTTCAAATTAAACTTTAGCATGGACACTAGCTTCCTGGCATGGCCATTTCGGCTGACTGCACAGGGCTCTATGGACTTGACACACAGTCACTGCAGCCACATGTGTGAAAATATGTCAGAAATAAACCAGAAGTACTCTCCAAGGGTCATGGACCCTGTTGGTTTTCATACACTGATTCATTACTATGAGGCTTAAATGGTGCAGTTTGTGGTAATTTAATTGGTATAAAAAGTGACAGCCAGATTTTTTTAAATGAGGTTGTATGAGGGACTGATGGATAGTCTGTATTATTTGCAGTAGATGATGCAAATGCTCAGCTTGGAGAAGCTCAGCATGCCCACTGCAGGTTGGTATGCATTTGTTGCCCATAACTAAATTGTGGGCTCAGTCGTGTTGATACACTCCTCAGTGTTTCTCTATGGTCATTTCTACTTCCCCCCTCATCTGTAACCTCTCTCATTCTGTTTACTCTCTTTCTCCATGTTTTCTCCCCATCTTTGGTTTCACTGGACACAAATCTTAGGGATTCAATTTTACCGTTGGAAGTAGTATGTCAAAATTTAAGCTGCATTGTTAATATTTGGATGTTATTTCATTTCAGTTAGGGTTAGAGCCAATTTCAGTATCTTCTTTATCGGCCGGTATTCCATCTACTTCCAGTAGTTTCAGACCTCTCATTCATAATGCTGTATTTAGCGCATATTTAAATATTACAGTTCATCAGTTATGACTGTCCATGTCAGATAGGACAACTTCACAACCTTCAAACTCACAGCTGATTGTGAACAGTAAAAATGTTTACTTTAATGTCTGCACTCTTAATCATGAACAACTTAAAAACCTTGATAAATGCTACAAACCCTTCCCAATTCCTATGCAGTACATTTATGTGATCATACCATGCAGGGTGTTCTTGTAGAGAAGATCTGCAGGTATCTCAGAGCAGCTGCCATGAGGCACACAGCAGTCGTCAGAGCATTTAGTGCACACAGTGCAAACAAGACTTTCTGAGAGACAAAAAGACACAATAATGTTCATTAGAATAAAATTGGCAGACATTTTTACCTGTTGCTCAAGAGCTCCTTGTTCATTGTGAGATGGTCTCACTTTACTTAACTTGCTTCAGTGTTACGACTGCTGGTTTTCTTATTCCTGACTTACCTTGTTGGAATATCCTCATTCACTGGTTAAATTAAGTAGGATTTACATTAAAGTCAAATGTTTTAATGTGTACAGAACAGATGTGGTGGTCAACCTTGAGCAGGATCCTCATGGTGCTGCAAGAGTGACCAGAATGAAGCATCAGCACTTTCTCCTCTGGACATTTGGAACTGGGGGAGAGGGAGCAGCAGTAACACACATCCCCCACTTCGTTCTGAAACAACACACACACACACGCACGCACACACAAACACAAAGGCAGGGTTACCTTTAATACAATGACACATGATCAGCAATAAGATCTTATGTCAACTAAGCCATCAACTAACTTTGCAGTTTTTAATAAGGAAATTGTACGTCTATGTCTCAACTTCAATGTATACAGTATTACACTCCTACAATCAGTCACAATGACACAATCAGGTGCAAGGTAGGTAGTTTTGCTGAGAAACAGCAAACTGTTGAAGCAAGTGGTGTTTACAGGACACTGATGTGATTAATTTCTTTTAAATGATGGTGGAGAAAGAAGCAGCTCAACTGCTGCATCGTTAAAGGGGGATCAGCTAAACCTGGACCCACAGTATTGTGTGATGAATACAGCTGCAGTGACTTGAAGCAGCAGCTATGCATCTCACTTTATACTTCATGAGAACATCTTCGTCTTCTTCCGCCTCTCCTTGTCGCGTGGGTAGCAGTCTTAATGCAGAAACCCAGACACTCGTATCCCCGTCACTTCTGGGGGGACACCAAGGCGTTCCCAGACCAGCCAGGAGACATAATCCCTCCAGCGTGTCCTCGGTGAACCCAAGGGCCTCCTCTCAGTTGGACATGCCTGGAAAATCTCTGCCGCTTCATACTCAGCTGCAAACCGCTCCAGTGACAGCTGTAGGTCATTGTTTGATGAAGCCAGCAGAACAACATCATCTGCAAAAAGGTGTGACATAATCCTGAAACCACCCAATATGACCCCCTTCGACACTTTGCTGCACCTAGAAATTCTGTCCATAAAACCTATGAACAGAACCAGTGACAAAGGGAAGCCCTGTCAGAGTCCAAGCTCCACGGGGAATGAGTCTGACTTGCCGGATATGCAGACGAAGCTCTGACTCCAACAATACAGGGACTTGATGGCCTGTAGCAACAAGCCATCCACCTCATACTCCTGGAGCACCCCCCACAAGATGCCTGAACGGACACAGTCCACAAAACACATGCAGACCTATTTGGCAAACTCTCATGACTCCTCCAGCAACCATGCGAGAGTGCAGAGCTGATCCACTGTTCCACAATCAGGGCAAAAACCACATTTCTCCTCCTTTATCCAACAATCTGGCCGACTCTGCTCTCCAGTACCCTAAAGTAGACCTTACCAGGGAGGATGAGGAGTATGATCTCTCTGTAGTTGGAAAACAGTTTCTGGTTCCCCTTCTTAGAGGATGGGAACCATCACCCCAGTCTGCCACACCCCGATGTTCATAAAATGCCCTCCCCCTCCCCCCCACCGGCCCCCCGACTAAAAAGAGTGTGGGTAGTGTGCAGCTTCCCCCTCCTGAGTTGCTGGACATTTTGCCAGAAACTCTTTGGGGTCACTCGAAAATCTTCCTTCAAGGCCTCGCCAAACTTTTCCCACACCCAGGTTTTTGCCTCAGGAGTCCCACAGGACAGCCATGCCCTGTATAACTCCTCCTTCAGCTTGACAGCACTCCTCACCTCCAGTGTCAACCCAACAGGTTCTGGGATTGTCGCCCAACTAGCCTTGCAACCTTGCAACCACAGCTCTGGACAGCTGCTTCGGTAATAGCAGCCCGGAACACTGACCACTCAGACTCAATGTCTTCTGTCGCCCCCGAGACGTGGTGAAAGCTCTGTGGGAGGTGGAAGTTGAAGATCATCTGAACTGTGTCCTCAGCTGGATGTTCCCAGCAGATCCTCACTACCTGCTTTGGTCTCTCGGGTCTGTCAGGCATCTTACCACACCATCTGATCTAAATCACCACCACGTGGTGATCAGTTGACAGCTCTGCCCCTTTCTTCATCTGAGTGTCCAGAACATATGGCTGCAGATCAGCTGATATAACTATAAAGTCGATCATTGACCTACAGCTTAAGCAGTCCTGGTGCCAAGCCTACTTGTGGACTTCCTTATATTTGAACATGGTGTTTGTTATGGACAGACCATGACTAGCACAGAGGTGCAATTACTGATTCCCACTTGAGTTCAGATTGGTGAGGCTGTTCCTCCCAATCACAGCCTTCTAGGTCTCACTTGTCACTGAAGCACCAAAGACTCCCAGTAAGTCAATGAAGTCCCCAGTGGGGACACCTTCCAGTACCTGTCCCAGGCACTCCAAAAAGGATGGGTAATCTCAACTCCCGTTTGGTGCATAAGCACAGACAACTATACTATATACACGACTATACGACTATATTTAATTGGATGCTCATCCTTCCACACCAGCTCGGGCTCCTTCCCCACTAGTGAGGTGACAGGTCCCCATAACCAGTTTGCAGCTGGGGATCAGACTGCCAAGGCCCACACCTTGGCCTGCTGTCCGATCCACAAAGCACCAGGCTCATATGGTTCCTCCTGCAGGTGGTGTGCCTGCTGGAGGACGGACCCATGTCTCTGCTTCAGGCTGGGCCCAACTGAACCCCATGGGCGAAAGCCCAGCCACGAGGTGCTTGGCGACAGGGCCCTTCCGCAGGCCTGGCTCAAGGGGGGGGCCCGGTAGCCCTCCAGGCAGGGTACACTGGTCCTTTCAGTTTTTTATTACCATATGCATCTTTATGGACCATTCTTCACTCAAGATCAATTTGCCATGGGAGACTACCAGGGGCTGCTGCCCCCAACAACATAGCTCCTGGGATCATTAGGACACCCAAACCGCTCCACCACGATAAGGTGATGGCGCTAATAGAAATTATTTTGCACAATTGTGATAATCATATAAATCTGTACAAAAACAGCTGGCCAAAACAAATGTAATCTTTCCATAAGTATTTTTCACATTATTTTCCATGTCTGTTGTTCGATGGCACTCTGACATTCCTTTATGGTACATCTGTGTAGGAGCTGCTCCATCAACTGTTAACCTTTCAACGAGCTTTTAAACCTTAACCTGGATCAATGCCAAACACCACGGCACCACTGTGGACACATTTTGGTTTTAAACAAAATGGCATATTTGCCTTGTACAACTTTCATTAACAAAGCTTTTTTTTGTTCACGATGGGGGGTGACATGGCTCAGTTGCTAGAGTGAACGTCTAGGAATCGGACGGTTACTGGCTCAATACTCATCTCCGGCAGAGACTGTGTCAAAGTGTCCTTGAACAAGATACTGAACCCGATAGCTCCTGGTGGGCAGGTTGGCGCCTTGCATGGCAGCCTCTGCCATCAGTTTGTGAATGTGTGTGTGAATGGGTGAATAAAGCCATGTAGTGTTCAGCGTTAAGTGTTTTACTAATGTATTATAATGTTCAATGGCAATAAATGGCTCTCATATGTTTTTTTTTCTTCGAATTACCAAGCTATAATTAGGCTTAAAAAAGGCACAGAAGGCAAAAAAAATGTTAATCAAAATAATCTATACAACAATTAAATGTTAACCACAAGTCTCTCGTTCAACTATTAAAAGACATTGAAAAAAGATGTAGAACATCAGAACTTTGACTATTTTTACAAATGAATTACATTGACTTGTTTTGAGTATTGTTTGCTCAGTGTGTGGGAGACTGGTTGGAGGGGTGTTCAACTGTGTAATTAGCATGCAAATGTTCCATAATGACACATTTAGGATATAACCTCAAGAAACATAGAAAGTTTCACATGAAAACTGAGAAAATACAGTACTGAGAGAATAAAGCAGACCTAAACTTATACATGGCAGGTAATAAAGACACATGAGGAGGACTGTGCTAGACCTCCGTTAACTCTCTATTTAAAGAACATGGTGCAAAACACTGTGAAACAGCATCTATATTTATATCTCCAGCCCCCCTCACATAGGATAAAAATACATGTGAAAAACAGAGTCAGGAGAGAGACAGCGGAGAGAATACCAGGCAGCAACAGGAAGGAAAGACAACAACCCAGGAGGAATGGTCAAAAGGTCACACACAGGAGCTTTGGACGCCTGAAATCTTTCTCACTTGCTGAGCAATAGGATAAAAAAGTGCAGTGAAGTAAAAATGACTGCACACTCAGCTCTAATTATATCTACTGAATGATCAATTTTTAAACCACGTCCCAAATGTGGTAAAACATTAGAGCTCAGAGTATGGTCATTTCCACCTGATTAGACGGCTGACAATGCATGGCATCGAAGCTGTGGTGTGTGTATCCATGGCAACTCTGTATAACTGTACCGCCACTCAGTGGTGATTTCTTCTCATCAGACCATTGATTCCACAGTCCATCCGGAGATTTACAGAATGGTTTGCTATCCTCACACATACTGAAACCATGACTGTACATAGAGGTGGACCAAACTTTCAGGTCGGAAAAACTGCATTCTATCTAATGGCTGGTAGAAACTTTGTGTCATTAGAAGTCTATGGGCAAATGATGAGTTCTAACTTGATTTATCCCCTCAGTTTATATTTTTGCAGCAGTGCAGATCAACAGAGCTCTGTCATTTTGGGGCAACTGAAGTTGACCGTTCTAGTTTGTTCGCCTAAAAACGGCGCGATAAACAATGAGTAGATGAACCTAACGTTGCTCAAGGGATTTGGTTTTTCATTTTATTGATAAGCTGACTATATTAAAAGTCTTTTTATGAATCAATGATTTTTAGCCATGCTAAAAATAATTCTTAGAATAGCTAAAAATGATTGTTATAACTCGTAAGGTTGTAACCACAGGTTGTAATGTGATGTAGTCTGAAAGATTTAACATCTGGAATATGACCAAAGTCTGACTGAATATAACATTTACACTGTTGCAAAAATAAACTGGAGAAATCAATCATCACCCACTAACATAATATAAACTGTAGGCATAAAATATCAGTATCAATCAAAAAGCCGTGCTTGTGTTTCACGTTAAATACACAAATTGGTTACATAGTTACATTTGTCTGTAGGAGTTTGTTCACTGAAAACATGAAGTCAATATAGGAGAGTTCTCAATTAAAACTGATCAATGTATGTGATCATTGTGATTAACTATTTTTTCATGACAGTTTGTTTGAATGTTATTAAGAATAAACATGAAAACTGAGTGATGGAGCCAACAGAAGGAGGAGCTCATGTATGGAGCAGCACACAGGGACCAAGCTGGCAGCCATTAGTCAAAGCTAAGTCATTAATAAAGGGGGTTTATTTGGCCAAAAAATGCTCAAAGAAATAAAGAACAAACCAGATTCCGGGGCCCATAAAGAGGTCAAAAAAGAACTGAACACTAGTTATAAAGGACACTTGACATATCCAGTGTCCTAACAAAACCCAACTGACCTACCAAACAGGAAAAAGGGAGAATTGTATCATGGCTAATCAGACCGCTTCAACATAACAGGGAAAACAGTTAAAACATCAGATGAAATAAACATTAATCCAACCAAAGAATCAAAATATCAAACTTAACACCAAAAAAAAAGATCCTGTCTGGAATGATTAACAGTGATTTTTAGCTGTGATTTTTTTTTTTAATTAAGTCTGACTTATTCAGTTTTTAACCTTGTAAACATCCATGAGATTTTTTTATTATTATTATTATGTATAAGAAGTGATATCGTGTGTGATATCAGCGATCAACATTATGGCTTGGGAATTCCACATCGGCTTTACCATGAACCCAGTCTAAGGAAAATCATCTCCAACAATACAGGACTTTAATGTAGAAAACATAAGGAACTAATCATGACTGCTTATCGGACGTGGTTTCCTGAATCAGTAGCATGCATCATGTCGCAATGAAAACATGAAGACACACTGGCTAGCACGTGAGCTAACCAGCTAACAAGGAACTGGGAGGAAATGTGTATTGCTTTGCAGGCAAATGCCACTGAGCAAAAATGGGGTAGGGCCAAAGAGCTGAACACTTAATGAAGAAATAGGTTACATCCATGCCATTTACAAGGTCATGAATGAGTGAATGAAAAAAACTTCTAAATCCCTCACAAACCCTGCTCTGTGCCTCAAAATTACATATTTAGAACTGTGGAAGGTTGTCTTTAAGAATGATGCCATGTAGATGCAACTTTCCACAAGATGAAGAGACAGAAGCAGAGAGAGAGAAAAGATAGGAAGGAGTAGTCAGGAAATAGAGATATGGAGACAATGAAGAATTGGACACAAAAAGGGCAGCAGGCTCACCAATTGGCAGCTGGTCATACTGGAGACCAGCTGGGCTCCCTGGCAGCACAGGATGAATCCAGCCAGATTAAGGAGAACACACACCACAGACAGCAGGACAAACACATTGACCTGGAGATGGAGGAATTGGGGAGGTGGGGGTGGAGAGGAGACAAAAGGGCAGATGGATTTCTGTGTCTAACCTGACTTATTGCAACAACATAAGAAGATTCAACAGACATGATGTAGTCAAACATATAACACACTGATGTGAGAGGTCCAACTGAAATCATTCACCCTTTTAGCAGTGAATGTTCACATTCACTCATGGAGGATGGAACACTCTTACAAACATCCACGACTCTGTAAGAACACGTCACATTCACCAGATTTCTGGTTTGGGCACAACTGACATTCATGAGTGGGTCAGACCTGTCGCTCAAGTCTTGACCTGGAAGTTTGACGTTCACGTGACAAAAAACAAAAACAAAACATTTGAAATGACGTTCAAATATTGTATTCCTTCTACATCATCGTTGTGGCTGCTGAGAGAGCCTTTTTATGTTTTATAGTCATATTTTAACCACAAAGGCCTCTACATTCAAGTCATTTCTGGAAACAGCTGATCTAGATGTTGCAGGGTAAAATCAGCTACTGTAGCAACGATATCCTCTATTCTTGTATATCTGTGATGTTGATTGACATACAGCTTCATCTTAAAATGTCCCTCTATGTGTTACAGCTGCTCTGATAGCATTTGGATTCATGTTCTTATTGAATTAATTTATTTTAATTCAATTTGTTAGCAAGAAGTGCAGCACCACATCATCCAACGTTTCTCTTTGGTAAAATTTGTCATCCTTGGCAACATTTAGCACAACTATTGGTCCAGACTGATGTAAATGTTTCATGAAATTGCACTGATACTTTGGTTTAGCCTAAAACTGATCACCTGTCTCCTGAATGTGAATAGAACAGCTGCTATAGTGGCTTCCTCTGTAAAGACGTCGGACTTCATGGACTAAAATATTTTGCCAAAGTGAGCTGAGACTGTTTGACAACCTGAATTGAGCTTTCAACTTGTTTTGTTCTCAAGCATGGCACTGTTTCTTCATTATTTTTAGCAGTGATGTATTCCCTGAGGCTCAGTCTGTTTATTTTCTGCTGAAGACGATTCATCCATCTGACTAATCAAAAACATATTTCTGTTTTGAAGATTGGGATTGTGAAAGAGTAAGTAATGCGATTTGTAAAGAATGCATTGAAAAGACATTTTCCATGACCCACTGAGCTCTGCAGAATCAACATAAGACTGTTGAACTTTACACAGGGTGGATGCTCAAGAGAGGAAACATACTGTTAATTCTCTTGGAATAAAAAACTCAGCACTTCCATTCCATCCTATTGCAGACGGTATTGGGATCAATAACCAAAGACCAAGTCAATCACAACCATGAACGAGATCTTTGTGCTCGAAATACCTCATTGCATCCTCTTAAGTAGCTATTGCAAATACTCACCTACAACTGATTCCAAAAAAGTTTGGATGCTAAAATCAGAATAAAAACAGAATGCAATGATTTGCAAATCTTTAGTTTTCAACCTACAGTATATCAAATTGATTACAACAAAGAAAAGATATTTAATGCTCAAACTGTTTCAATTTAGTGTTTGTTTTTAAATTTGATGCTTCAACAAAAACTTTGGGACTATAAAGCAATGAAAGAAACACAATGTTCACAAAACTCTAAACATGCTAACACATGTTAGCATGACAGACGCGTACTGTACGATGACAGGGGCATTTTAGTATGACGGGGCCATCAATGAGGATGTGGGGAAGTGTACCCGACAAGGATTAAACCATCTACAATCGATGATTACATCCAAAGACCTCGCTGCTAAAAATAAAAAATAAAAAAAATGCTATTAAATGCTATTAAAAATGTTTGGTACATTACAAGTCCAAAAAACAACAAGAGATCCCAGACCCCCTAAAATCAAGTCTTAGAGCATACCAAATAAGAATGAGACAAAATTTCACTTTCAAAACAATTACTGCATGTTTTAAAGGAAAGGTAATGTAACACTGTGGTAAATATGCAACTGGCTCAACCTTTTGGGAAATTTTCCAGGCATCAAATTCAAACAAACATTGCATTTTGTTTTAAATTAGGGTCCCAACCGTTTTATGAGTTGAGTTGGTGATGAGCTGGTGACTTGTCCAGGGTGTACACCGCTGTTCGCCCATTGTCAGCTGGCATCGGCTCCAGCACGACCGCGACCCATAACCGGAATAAACGTAAGAAGATGACTGACTGACAATCTAGAATGTACCAGAAGCTTCTACCATTTCCATGGTTCTTTATTCTCAGACAAGTAGCCTCACTTTTTGAGTGACATTGTCTGTGATAGCTTAAAGTCACAGCTTTCAACCATTATTAACTAGCAGTGACATCAGGAGAGTGACCAGACCACATTATAGGCTAACTGACTAACTATATTGGTTATGGACATGTAAGGTTTATATTTTAAATGAGGGCTTTTTTGAGCGAGCAGGCATGTAAAAGATGAATGGTGCGCAAACAAAGTTGTGGAAGTAGGTGAGTTCGAGATCGAAGCAAAATTAAACAAAAAACAACGAAATGGAGGAGAGACGTCTTGCGGTTGTGAAGACAGCTGATTGGCAGGAGCAGGAGCACTCCTGATTCCACTCAACCAATCAACTGTCTTCACTTGGCTGTATGAGGTGTGCTCCTGCTTGGTTGGAATGAAAACCTGCAGATACAACGGCTTCTTCATGGACCAGTTTGACACCCCTGAAATAAACAGTTGTGTCGGGGAATAGAACTGGGTCAGGAGCAGCCAAAACAACCAAAAAGCGGGAGTTCCACATAAAAGGCTTAAACTATGGCAAGAACGGGCATCGAAACAAGAGACAAACTGCTCATCCATCCTCCTTCAGCAAAGTTTAAAAGAAGGTCAGTTGTCTGTAGTAGGGTAGCAGGGTTGCAAATATGAATGTCCAAAAGTAAAGCATGGGGGAGGTTCTTTACATGTTTTGGGCAAAATTTCTGCCACAAAAATTGGGAGACATGGTCAAAATTAGGGGCTGAATTGTGCTAATAAAAAACGTTTGACAAAAAAGTACAGCAAGATTGTTATCATTTGAGACACCACAAGGTAGGCATCTGGTTCAAAATCTATTCTTCAATGACATCAACCCCACGCATACAGCCAGAGACATCCAGAAAAAGAACAAGGAGTCCCTCACAGTCCAATCTCAATATCATCAGCATGAATCAAAAGAAGAAACGTGGCATTTCTGAGTTACTGTGGAACAACAATCTAGCCAAGAGTCTAAAAGCTGAGTACAAACATTCACCCCAGAGAAGTGTACTGCTAAAAGCAGTTTGCAGGACAGACTGAGTGTTAACTAATTTGCTGCATGACATCTGCAAGAATTTAAATGTACCTGAAAATGTCTAACGCTGATGTGTTGCTGCTATTGAATGTCAGCACAGTCTGCATATGACTTATTACTGTTACTACTGTCGCTTTCACGGTGGCCAAGCTAAGCCAGCCAACCTCCAAAAACCTCTCTAATGATTCAAAATCAAAAATTGATGAATCATTCATTCACTGTCTGCCGCTTATTCCGGGTCGCGGTCGTGCTGGAGCCGATCCCAGCTGGCTCATCGCAGGGCCACATGAAGGACAGACAACCACTCACACTCTCACGCACATTTGGAGTAGCCAGTTAACCTCAGCACGCTTTAAGGAGGTGGGAGGAAGCCGGAGTACCCGGAGAGAACCCAGGCAGACACGGGGAGAGCATGAGAACTCCACATAGAAAGAACTTGCGACCTTCTTGCTATGAGGCAACGGTGCTAACCACTGTACCACCGTGTCGCCGTGTTAAGTTTTATTTTCCACTCGTTGAAGAATCGGAAAGACGTGTTTCTTAAATTATGCCACTGATAATATTATATTTGAAAAACAGGTAAAAACGATATCCTGCTGAAAATGTGTTTGAATACTGAAATTTTGATGTGTTGAATGGAATCTGCTGTTGAAGAGATAAATTACTATGATAAGGTCATTCTATCATGATAGATGATGTAATACACGAGTGTCAGATGACATCATAAAGTGCATGACATCATAGTCTATTTAAGTATGGTTGCCATGGTCATGAGCAAGTCCAACAGGTTAGTCCATTAATTTTAAATGGCACAATGTTTTTTTGATAATAGACTTAATAAAAAGTTCTGAATCAAAGAATAAATATCATTCAAAAGCTGCGCATTTTGATAACTGACTGGTTTCTGCGGTCATCCTCAACAGCTGGCCCAGTCACCATTCTTTCTGGTACACTCTAGACCAGCTTTTTAACCACCACTGGCTCTAATTTTTGTGTTGTGTTTGAATATAAGATGAAATTTGTTTTTGTTTAGGTGTTTATTTTCACAACATTGTAATTTGTGTAAGATCTCAGGGGCTTGCACCGGGAAATAGGCCTTGCTATGCAGGGAGAACTGCTCTTTGTCCACGGTGACTCAGCAACCATCGTTTACGCAGCACTGTTTAATCAATAACCATAAAAACATATATAGCATTCAACTGATTTAAAAAAAATTTAGTCAGAAAGACTTAATGCTGATTTCTTTTGGAATTGCACCACTTACTGAAATAAGTTATGTTGTTTATTAATTTTCATCATGTTGGAGTAGCCAATAACACCTACAGTTCACTCAGATTACACAACACACCTTAGTGCTGTATCATTCAGTGACATGCCATGTGTTAAAACATAATTCAGCAGTTAATTGGGTTTTTGAGAAAATTAATTCTTTAGATGAATCAACTTATCTGTAAAATTCTTGAAAGATTAATCACAATAATCCATCCCTAATGTGGCTTGAAATAGGATGACTACATTTCAGTTGGGGAAAAAAAAAATCAACTTGTTCCCCAATGAAAATTTGAGACTTGAGCATCAATGGTTTCATATTAACAGCAGCACAACATGTCATCTCTGCAATCACAACTTCACAGAAGGGATCAAATCCATGTTTTTACCAGCAGCAGCATAGGCTTTCTCCATGTTGTGAGTCCTACAATGCCGGACAGAATAACCTGAAAGAGACAAATAAAAATCATGTAAGATAGTGAAAAACATCAGAACCGTGAAGAGATGTCTACCTCAGGAAACCAGTAACACAAACATTCAGATTTAAAAAAAGAAAGAAAAAAAAAGAAAAAAAAGCATTTCCTGAGACAAATGTGTGACAGCTTTGCACATTCCTCCAAGGTCCAATGATTTTTGGTTGACAGTAATAAAAATATGAAAACCCATCTGTCACAACCAAAGAGTGCCTCTATCGTGGGTCACCTTACAACTTAGGTGAGCAACTGAGTGAAAAGGTCTGTAGGTAATCGCAAAGAAAGAAAAAGCAAGCCAGTCTTTCCCTTGGATAAAAAATAAACAACATGGCAGCCTCGACAAAGTAAAGCCAAAAGATCTAAATGGCCCCTGGATGGCTGGCTGCAGGATAGGTGATAAATCCCTACTCATCCATGTCAGCAGATGGGACTTGGGACAATTTAAAATATCAAGTACTCGTCAAATAATTTTTCCCCCAAAGATGGTTTCAGTCGTTTCAGGTAGTTTTTAAATCACATTCAAGTGTTCGTTTTTCTTATGTTTGGTTATAATTAGTTAATGTTGCTAAAAAAGCAGCAGTATAGGAATATCATGAAGCCAAAGAGGCATTTACAGACCTCTGTGTAGGGAATTGTAAATAAAAAAATTAAAGAAAGTTAGTGTTCCATGTTCTCTTAACAGTTATTGTCTGTTTCAAACTGTAAAAATGTGTGTTTAAAATGGAAAAGTGATCATTTGTGACTTGCCTGGGCAGGGCTGTAATAAAGCAGCTACATTTCCTGATTGCAACTGCACATATTTTAGGCCCAAGGTAGCATCACCAGTGCAAGATGGTAGCCTCAATAGTGGTGATATGTTAACTTCATTTTTGTACAATAGAAGGAAGTGGAGACCTCCAGATTGTATAGTCTTTTGCCCTACCTCATGTACAAAACGTACATAAAAATAAGGTGAAAAGACTACAATCCCCTGCTCAGTTCCTGACCAAACAACAGATGGTCTCCTGGGTGGGAGGGGTCCTTGAGAATGTCCTGTGCTCTTTTGACAGTAGAAACCGTATTGCCAGGGAAGGGACAGGACAGCTGATCATTTTTTTAAACAAGCGGAGCAGGAGTGCTCTTCCTCTGGAGTGCTCCTCTGTCTGCTAACGCTCGGCCAGCATGCTGCACCCAAGTATGTCAGCACAGTCTGTGGAGCAGTGGTAGAAAGACACAAGTAGTTTCTGGGTGAGCTGGTTCTTCCTAAGGAGTTCCATGAAGTAGAGTCCTGCTGGGCTTTTTAAATTTATGCTGTGGTGCTGGTGCTCCAGATCAGGTCGGTCCCTGCTGATGCTTAATGGCTGAGGGTCCATTTTATTACTCCTGTAGGCAACAAAAGCTCCTTGGTCTTGGTGGTGTTTAGGACCGTGTTTTTGTCCCAGCACCACCTCGCCCCTGTATGCCAACTAATTTCCCCCCTGAGACATCTCCCAACACTGTTGTGTCATTGAAAAACTATGATATTGTTGCTGGAGTGGGCTGAGGTGCAGTCATGTAGTGGGTTTAGAGTAGGGGGTTCAGCACACAACTCTCTGGGGAGCCAGTGCTGAGGCTGAGAGCTGTGGAGGTATGGGAACCTACTCTAACCTTCTGGGAGCGACAATCCGTCAGCACGTCCAAGAACCAGCAGCAGATGAGTGAGGAAAGTCCTACATCTGCCAGTTTTGACAGCAATCTGTGTGGGAGGATGGTGTTAAATGCCAAGCTAAAATCCACTGACAGCAGCCTGGCGTAGCTTCCCCACTGCTCTAGGTGGCTCACAGCAGTGTGGAGAGCTGGAGCAACAGTGTCCTTTGTAGTTTTATCAGCTCTGTCGGCAAATTTGTGTGAGTCCAATGCGGGTCACAGCCTTGAAATGATACGACTCTGGACCAGTTTAGCAAATCACTTCATAGATATTAGTGCGCGTGCAGTAGTCATTCAGGCCACTGATGATGGGATTTTATGGCAGCGAGCCTATTCGCTCAATAGCCATGTCTGGAATGAGTGAGTGGAGCAAGATCTCTGTGATTAATCAGAATCAGAATCCTTTATTGATCCCCAGCGGGAAATTACTTGCAGTAGAGATGCTCCATGCAAGAGTATAAGCATACACATAAACAGGGTAAAACTGTCCCTGATGAGCTTGTTTGTTGCAATATGCCACTTCAACTCATCTTAACTTTCTGATACATTCGGTTCATTTGCTTTGGGCCTGTTCATTCGGAAAGAGGCGCTTATTCAGACCATTGTATTTGGTTTTAGCATTTAAACCAAATATAATTGCTGAATACCAAACATAAATGCTTAAAGTCCTCCACCATCCTCTGTCTGCCAAAAAAGAACAATATCAGCAGTCTCAATGAGTACCGGCCAGCGGCACTCACCCCCGTCATTATGAAGTGCTTTGAGAAACTGGTACAGAATCATATCACTTCATGTCTGCCACCCACACTCGACCCCCACCAGTTTGCCTACAGAACCAACCGGTCTACGGAGGACGCCATCGCCATCGCTCTGCACACCACGCTGACACACACGGAACAGCGAGGGAGCTACACAAGGCTGCTCTTCCTGGACTTCAGCTCGGCCTTCAATACCGTCATCCCAAGCAGACTGGTGAGCAAGCTGTTAGACCTGGGTCTCTCCCACAACATCTGCCACTGGATCCTGGGCTTCCTGACAGACCGCTCCCAGAGGGTGAGAGTAGGACCCCCATCTGTCCTCACACGACTGTGTGCTAAGCCCCCTACTCTACACCGGCTCTTCCAAGACTGCTCCCCCACTCACCCGAACAACACCATCATCAAGTTTGCGGATGATACCACGGTGGTGGGTCTCATCTCTGGGGGAGACGAGACTGCTTACGGGGAGGAGGTGGAGCGCCTGTCAGTGTGGTGCACCACCAACAATCTCATCCTAAACACCTCCAAGTCAAAAGAACTGATAGTTGACTTCAGGAGGTGTAAACTGGACTTTAAACCCATCATAATAAACGGGGACAGGGTGGAGATGGTGCCAGACTTCAGGTTCCTGGGCACCTACATCAGTGAAGACCTGACTTGGACTGCAAACTCCACATCTATCCTGAAGAAGGCACAGCAGAGACTCTACTTCCTGAGGATCCTCAGGAAGAACAATCTAAGACTTGAGCTCTTGGTGTCCTTCTACCACTGCTCGGTGGAGTCGGTGCTGAGCCACAGCATTCCGATGTGGTTCTCCAACTGCACTGTGGCAGAGAGGAAGCAGCTCCAGAGGGTCATAAACACTGCCTAGAAACCGACTGGCTGCCCTCTTCCATCTCTGGAGGAGATCTTCACCACCCGCTCCCTCCGGAGAGCCCGCAGCATCATCAGGGACTCCTCACACCTCGGCCATCACCTCTTCGAAGTCCTTCCCTCAGGGAGGCGTTTCAGGGCCATGAAGACTAGAACAAACAGACTTAACAACAGCTTTTTTTCCAAGAGCTGTTGTTGCCCTCAACGCCACGAACACAAGCAATACGTGCAATATTCCAGTCAGCCCATAAGCTCTTTTTATACATGTCATGTGCAATATCTTCAGCCATACCATGTGCAATAATCTAACTTTCAACAGTACTTTTATCTTCTATCTATTTAGATAGAAGTTGTGTTGGAATGGAATGTTGGAATTCAGCAGCTGGAGCTGGAGAACTGGACAGGAGAGTGGGAAGCTTTAAATGATGAAGACACATAAGAGTGGACAGGGGTTCTCTCCAGTATGTAAGGCAATGTAATCTTATCAAAGAGATGGAGGGAAAGCAAGACGGGATGAGGGAGTCGATTTTGAAGGACATCGATATTTCTATAAAACAAACTGCCTTATTAACTTAATAGTTTTCAGATATGTTTGAAATCCCACAAGATGACAGTTAGTGGGAGTCTGCAGTGTTCAGTGAGTCTGTCCATAGTGTGTCTAGCCTATCTTAGCATGATAGCATGACTGCTAGCCTATAAAAAAAAGTCTCAAATTACTGTTATTGTTAATTAGCATGCATGAAAACAAAAATGTAAAAACAAAAAAGCTGCTCTGGTTTCAGGAGGATCTCCCACTGGTAAAGTAAAGCCCAAGTCCAGTTAAATCAATTCAGGCAGAGTCTAAAGGCCTTTGAATTATGACCAGTATGATGATACATTTGCATTTGAACAAGTCAAGTCACATATCATGACTTTGAGGCTTAATCACTTTGTTTTAGTTTTAAAACCTGAGTTTTAAAGCTAAAGCTATCTCCGTCCAGACAAGCCCCATTTTAGATCTACACCCCTTCCATTTTGAAATGCTTGAAAACACATCACATGACCGGTCACATACACTGAGCATGCTTGAACTGGTGTAAACAGGAAGCAGAGTGTTGGTCATTTGCTAAGATCACCAAGAAGAAGCCACTGGCAAAAAGTGTGATTTCTTTGCATGGACTGATGACGAAGTGGAACTGTTACTGAAGGTAGCACAAATCTAAAGCGGCCATGGCAGCGGAAAACATGGATCGGGAGTTGACTTGTAACACCCAATCAGGGAACAAAAAGGCAATGGGCTTCATGTAAAGAGGTCTTTATTTCTGCTGGTACACATTTAAACAGGAAATAAGAGTTTTCCAACTACAACAGGACTAGCAGCCTTTACAAATGTCTGTTTTAGGGACACTAAAACACTGCAGAAATGCAGACACCAGGCTCACATGTAGCAAAAGTTATGCACTGCAAAACTAGAACACAGAAATATGCACCTTAAGCCACGAATGACAAGTTTGCATACGAATGTGTCAAAATCAGCTGTCAAAACTCAAAAGATTAAAGTCTCCAGTCCCAAGTCTTTCTCAATGACGCTCACATATTAAGGCTTCTACATACTGACAAAGAAAGCAACAGTTACATTTTTTTTGTGTTAATCTAGATTGTTGAATCCTTAAATTTAGTGACTCAAAGTTGAAGCAGTTCTGCAAACTGCTAAATTGACTGCTTATATTTCATGCCTACTATGTGATGCATTCACTTATGTACATACTGAGGTGATGGAACCACTGAGGCAGGTGGGAGACAAACATATGAAACTGTAGTTCCCCTTTAAATCTGAATCAAGGGCAGGTCTCTCTGCAAATATGAAATCGTATGTGGTTATTAACTATTTTATTATCCACTGACTCCACACCTGCTCCGGTGGTGTGTGTGTGGCGAGCAGTGACGGACAGCTGACGGCATTAACGCAAACCAGTCGAGCTCCTAGTGACCCACTAACAGTGTTATCATCAGCCGAAATGTGAAATGGTCTATAAAAAGGTCTTTGACGGCGCAGCTGTACATAGTGGTCCATGTACGCGAGTGGTCCGGCTCACACACTTACCGAGGATCCAGCCCAGAAGGGACAGGAGTTTCTGATGGGGGGCGAGTTGCTGAGGGACAGAGCTCCGAAGGACAGCGCCACCATGGAGCCGCCGAGCAGCAGCTGCAACAAGCCCAGCGAGAGCAGCGGCCGCCCGGGCAGCAACAGCCGGGATCCGCCGCCGGCTAGTCTGGAGGAGGAGGACAAGGCGCGGGGCTGGTTACGAGACGAATCCGAAAGCTGCGAAGCCGGACAGCAAGAACTCGGTAGGACCACCGGGAGCGACATCTGGGGCGCGTCACGGTGGACGGAGCGCCGAAAAGACTGAGCGACAAAAGCGCTTTTTACGGTGACGAGGAAGAGCGGTCTGTGAGATCCGCGGAGCTGCCGGGTTCCCCTGCTGCCATACTGGCATCTGCTCTGAAATAACACGCTGCTGAGGCCGAGCGGAGGCCCGGAGTCACTTTCACATACTTCTGCGGGGGGAGGGTAACTAGACCTCCTGACATGAGACGTGATCCTGCGGCTTCATTTTGGATCAGACACGAACCCGGTTGCTCACATGTGTTTCACATAGGGCTCGAGCTGCCGCCTGGCCTCGCGCAAACATTTGGAAGGCACGCGCCCCCAGTCGGACCCCCCGTCCCCCCGCGGAGGAGCAGGCTGCGACTGATTCCTGGTGGAAACCATCCGCCCCTGCGCGCGTTGTCGCGTATTTACGGTCGATGCTTCAAACCTGATGGCACACAGGTTTGGCGACTTGTTGTAGAATGAAAATTTCATCTGAAGAGAGGCAACAGAATCCTTATCCTTATTATGGCTGACTTGACAAAGTAGAGGGACCTTACTTCTAACGTCTTCCAAACTACCAGGAAGTAGTTTGAAGTAGTTCAAACTACACATAGTAGTTTGTAGTTTTAAGTAGTTCAAAGTAGTTCAAACTACACATGGTAGTTTGTAGTTTGAAGTAGTTCAAACTACACATAGTAGTTTGTAGTTTGAAGTAGTTCAAACTACACATGGTAATTTGTAGTTTGAAGTAGTTCAAAGTAGTTCAAACTACACATGGTAGTTTATAGTTTGAAGTAGTTCAAAGTAGTTCAAACTACACATAGTAGTTTGTAGTTTGAAGTAGTTCAAACTACTTCCAGGTAGTTTGGAAGAAGTTTGAAGTAAGGTCCCTCTAATTCGTCAAGTCAGCCATAATTTGCAACCTATTTTGTTTGTTCCACTTGCAAAGGATTCTGTTGCCTCTCTTCAGATGAAATTTTCATTCTACAACAAGTCGCCAAACCTGTGTGCCATCAGGTTTGAAGCATCGACCGTAAATACGCGGATGGTTTTCACCTTACTTCAAACTGCAAGTAGTTTGAAATACTTCAAACTACTTCAACTGGAACTGGAAGTGGTTTGAAATACTTCAAACCACTTCCAGTTTGAAGTAAGGTCTTAAAGAAACAAAAAAGAAGCAATATGAAATTGATTTTTACCTAGGGCAGTGTCCATTCAAAACAGCCATCAGAAAAGAACTGATTGCATGGCCTTTAGAGAGCATGATCTGTGATTGGTTTGGAAAGGAAAGACATTCTAGAACTGTATTGAGAGGAGAGGTAGATGGGGAAATGGTGAAATCAGCTGGAGCAGTATGGGGAGGATGGAGAAGCAGATGAGTGGATGGTTCCAAACTGATGGGACAGGGCTGCTGTGAAAATTCCTACCCATTGTTCACAGAGTTCACAGAGCCACAAAACACTGTATAAAACAGTTGACTGTCAGTGAGGTGTTTTAGCTGCAGCTCGTTTTCCAGGTCACTAAATTTGACACAGGTCAGAAGCAGAAGTTCTTGAGATATGCGAGAAAGACAGGAAGACAGACACGCAGGCAGGCAGGCAGAAAGATTCCTTGATTTTACCAAGCAAGATATGCATTCACAGGATGCATGAAAGATTTCCCATTTTAAAAAAGCCCATAAAAATGTAAAGGAACTATTTTACTTGCTGAAAGTTAAATGATGCATAACAACAACATTTGGGTGCACACAAACTGAAAATACAGACCATTTCAAGATTGTAAAGAGCACTTGATTTTCAGAGATTTTCCAAAGAGGCGCTAACACTTTTGAAGCATGTGAACTCTCCCTCATTTAAAACAATATGCACCATCAGGAATCTACCACTGCACAGTTGTTTTTGCACTGTATTGCTTTGGCAGTTATTGTTATTAAACCTGCAGTTATATTGTAAATTTACCATTCTGGTCAACTCTTCAAAATATGTTTACATGATCCAACCTACACTTTATTCATTTATCCTTACAGTCCAGCCAGTTTGCACAGTTCTTAAAAATATTGGACAACTTTTTCATCATGCTTCTGTATGTAGCTGCGTGCGTACTATGTATATTGTTCAATTGTTATTACTTGTGTTGACATTTTTGATTGCATTGTTGATTTCATGTATGCTGCTCAACCGAGTCTTTAAGTTTTTTTAAATTGAATTATGTGCTGTCATTCTGAAACTTAATAATCATTTAAAACACCTCTTCTTTTTCCCAATATTGAGTTAATACTCACCCAACTTCCTCTTTTGGCAACTCAAAACATTCAAAGTTCTGGGTTTAGCACTTGGTAGCCTACTTGTACAAATACTATCAACTGCTTTTACTAAGCACTTTTTGAGTAATCCAATGTCAAAATCCCTTGCAGTAAACAAGATTAGGCCTTTTCAGCTAAGTTTGATGAGGGATAAAACCCATTTCTTTGATAAGCAGTACAAAACACTCAAACTACTACACAGACTAGCTTGAATACTTAAGTTATTTTTTCCTGTGTTCTTTTTCCCATTTCAAAGTCAGTCTGTTCCTGAAGAGTGTTAAAAGAATTTTCATTCCCTTCAGAAGGAAAGCCCTTGGAACATATTGGGGTGTTTTGCTTGATTTGCATAAATATTAAATGTTTTTACTGTAGAAAGCAAGTTCAAACCAAGCTAATTTTCATGAAACTTGTTATAGCGTTGCAGCACGAGCAGAGAAAGAACCCATGAAATTGGGGGCAGCTCTACAGATTTTATTTAATTTCTCAAGAAATATTCAGTGGACTCTAGTGGTAGTCTGGGCTAGCTGGAAATACATTTATTGAAAGCAATGCCAGCCATTATGGTGTGAGAGTGCTCCCTGCCTTTTAACTATAAAGTTCATACTTGCCTTGCAGGGGAGATACCATGTTCAAGGAGGTGGTTCACCCAAAGTCAGACTCAGTCATTGCATTCTGGTAGTAGATGAGCTGCCGCGCACTGCAGCTGATCCTGTCTACAACATCAATAATGAGATTCTGCACCGTGAATGAGGCTGCTGAATCTCAAATAGGGGTGGCACCCTCTAGTGGTAGTGACTGAGCAACCATGAATCCGACAGAAAGCCATTATTCCCCTCTTTATTACTCAGTGTCTGTATATCATATACCAATCACTGTTTACTCCGGGCACAAATGTCTCTGTGTATCACACTGACATCTGTCATCATTTTGTGTGATGGCTTACATGACATAAAAACGCTTAAATGAGATCACTTGTAATCATGGAAATGCAGTAATAGAAATGCAGTCTGACAGTTCCAACATTGTCCACAAATATTTCTGACTTAGGTTCATGTCAGAAATACATGTCGAATAATTCCAGTCACTTTCCTTACGGTAAAGACGTACATACATCTTTAATATTT
>CAAKHG010010985.1:2111-30832 GCA_901007715.1 Dactylopterus volitans | reverse complement strand
TCAGTTTTGTCTGAAATGTTGTGTGTGTTTATTTCTCTGTATGTTTTACCTTCGGTTGAAAGGCACCCTGCAGTGAACTGAAGGGCCCGGTTGGAGGGATGACAGGGGGAAGGCCAGACATGACTGGTGGGTAGGAGTGAAAGAGCTGAAGAAGAAAAAAAGAGTTTGGGGGGGTGGGTGAGAACAGCTTAGTCTGTCACAAAGATGCAAACAACAGCTCCACAAGGCAGTTGAAATAGGTGCAAACAGATTAAAGGAAAAAACTGAACCTCAGCTCTCAAAAAATGTATACTGTTAAGAATGGAAGAATTACAAATTACTGTGAGTTAATAAAGTATTCCCTGCTCATTCCCATCAGATTTAAATTAAATAGAAACTAGAATGTTACGATATGAACAGAATAAATGTAAACCAAACAAGTCCTTAAGCCTTTTAAAAATATCCCATAGAGAAGCAGACTTATTATCAATGGCTGTTCTTGTCAATTATATTAGCTTTTTATGGAAGGGGGGAAGCTTTTTATAGAGTGAGATGGCATGCTTCCATTGTTTTTAATCAAAGATGGTGTGATGTGATTATTTCCATTTGGGTTGCCAGGATAAATTATTAGAGACAATTAAAGATATGCTATAAGCTTTTAAATGCAACTTGTGTTTTCCTATGCATTATCTCTCAATACAGACATGGAATGCCTGTTTGTCTTCCATATTTTGAGAACCACTCTTTTGGCCTACATCAAATTTGGTGAGTGTGTTGCTGAAGTGCACTGTCAAATTTGATGCAATTTGGACATGCAACACATTTAATATGAATACATTTCAAATAAACTGGTGAACTGTCGCTCTGTGGTGGTGGGGCATAGGACAAAATGTCAACCACTGACAGCCAATATTATAACACAATTAGTGCTCCCCTCCTCACATTCTCTAGAGTACAGTTACTCTGAGTGCACAGGAAATAGTGACTTAAAAGACTAAAATCACATTTGAAAGGACTACAACTTCTATGACACATTCTAAATGATTACATTTCAAATTAACTGGTGAACTTCCACTCTGTAGCATTGGAGAATGGGATGAAACGGTGTGTCACCACCATGATAGTACCCAGCACAATTTATGTAGAAAACAAGCTGCAGCTAAAACACATCACTCACAATCCCCAAAACTGTTTTCGTGAGCGTTCTATCTCTTTGTAAACTCTGCAAACTGGACATGTCTTATTAGGATGGGCACTGCACTTGTGTTTTATGATGATAGTATTATTTTTAGAAATTACATGGCTTCAGGCTATGTGCTGCTTCTTAGTAAAAAGCAAGGTAATACAAAGAACAAGGGATTAGGTGCCTAAAAACAAACTAGCAACATTCTACAACAACTTCCCAGGATTGTTCTGATTACAATTACAGGATTTTTCAGGCATTAGAAACTTTGCTGTTAGGCAAGCAAGTGATTGTGTTCTTCCAGTAACTTTAGGAGAAAGGGACAATTGTATAAGTATGCAACAAGCTTCAGCAAACATGGTAGGACTAAGGTCTAGTGTTAAGCATTAATCCTCTGTAGTGAGTAATAACAATAATTAGCAAGTACTGTCATTAGCAGATACGTATGCAGTAAAAAAAATTAAGTAATTCTCAAGAGAAATGATTTCACTGCCTCTTTCTATGATAAATAACTGTTTTCCTGTTCCATGCATGCATAATAAATATTGTACAAGATCTAACAATTTGGCACAGTTTTATTATTCACAACAAAATATGTACAAAAGATGAATGATGAAATGGCACAGTTACTGTAGGATGCTTGCAATACCCTTTAAAAAGCCAACAAGTGATTGCGTAAATCTGTAACCCACATATACATACACAAAGCTACAACACCAACTCGCATGGACTGGAATGATAAAATCACCAAGCTACAAAGTGCTGTGCAAGCAGGTAGTGTGCAGCATGGAAACTCACACTGTGTCTGTAGAAGGGGTCAACTTTTGTTGGGTATTTGTCAAACTGTAGGAGAAATGAAACAGCTAAGTACGAAGATGTAAAGACAACACATTAACCCACACAGACACATGTGCAACAGAGTTGAGACTGGCCTCTTTTCAGGGTCATTTCAGGACAGCACAAAATTAATCTCAAACTTTTAGAACTAAGAACATTTACTAAGATTGAGTTTATGATTCAAGATCCAAAATGAAATTTCACTTCCTAACCACAACTTTTATGATCATATGAAGGTCTTGTAAAAAAAACCCCCAAAAAAACAAAAAAACACGGGCCCTGCGTTTCATTTGGCGTAACAGGCTTAATGTGCATATTTCCCCAATTAAGACTAAACACTACAGCCATTAATAAAATTTTTGTAGCCTCATTAGTCGTGTGTGTTTTAGGTTGCTTGAAGTGTCCCAAACAAACAGCTAGGCTCTCGTGCAAGGCTTTCATCACTACCAGTAATGAAAGCTTCCAAAAGGGACAAATAGTGTTAAATTCAGAATGAATTAAGTGTGTTGTGTTCTAAAATACAGCTCTCAACATTTTTCATGCAAGTTACTCCATATTTAGAACATATTCTGAAGCCCAATAATATGCCAGAAAGAAGACTATAACAGCTTTCTGGAAAAATCAGGATCATTATGATGTGGATGGGCACATAGTCATTATTTAAAGGTGGCCACAAAACCCGCAGTTCCTTTCAACATGCCACTTACACATGCCCAAATTGTGTCAAATCTTCTCTCAAAATCACAAAGTGAAAAAACTTAAAGTGTCACTCTTCTATACATGGAAAAGTCATTTTTACAGTGAGGTTTTTTCCCCACTGCCCTCCTCCAACTGTTTTCCAACAAGTTTGTGTTCTACTTATCCTCACATTTCTGGCAGGGGTGTGCACCATGGGTGGTGCTGCAGTGGGCATGATGGCGTGGGGGAAGGGAGTGAAGGTGTGCTGGTGGGTGTGCTGGTGGGTGTGTTGATGCTGATGCTGGTGCTGATGCTGGTGCTGATGAAACTCAGTTCGGAGGTAGGGCGGAGGGCCCAGTGAGGCGCCACGGTCAGCACTCTGAGATGCCAGGAAACGGGTGTTAAGCTCCTGACGAAGAAGGTCTTGCTCTGCTGACAAGAAAGAGAAGGAAAAGTTTATATCTAGCGTTCTCAAGTATTGCGACATAACTGACCCTAATCATACACAGAAACAGACACACAGAGGTTTTCCTCTCGATTCTCCATATGATGAAGGTTTTTGTTTCCAGAATAAATATCAATGAAAGCCTTATGGCTGAAAATCACACTTGCAATTCACGTGTCTCTAATTGAGACAGTCAATTTGATTAAAGTATTCCTAATTTTTCATGCTGTAAGCATGTGCATCATGATTGATGCTCATATGAGAGCTAGTTTACCAATGTAATCAAATGGGAAACTGCAAGGTATGTGATTATCAGGATGTCATTTTAAAGCTAGACTAATGCCGTGTAGTGCCTCACCAACAGCCTCAGACAACGGAGGTCTACATTTACCTCCAACGGCCTAAAAGTGCACATGTTGCTAACAAAAAATTCGGTTCAACAACACCCCAACATCTGGTCTTGTCTAACCAGCTGATCAGCTGACACACGCTTAGCTCACGTAACCCGAGCCGACCAGTGGGGTGCCAACACAATTCCCAGCTCAATTGGATAAGGTCTGCTGAGGTCAGCCCTACACCATGACATCATGTCAAGGTTTATAAACCAGTGGCCTATCCACTTCAAGAAGACGAAGGATGACCAAGAGCCTTCCTCTTATGCCCACTAATTCCCACTGCATGCCCAAATTAGCTCAACTCAACGGAGATCAGCCACCGTGCCAAGAAGACGGCAGCTGCCAACAGCCGCAGGACAGACTTGTCCTGAGCTTCTTTGTGCTGGCTGCACCCCATCTGTATCAGTAAGAGCTTTGGAGCTCTGGGCAGATATCAGTGTAATAACGTGTTTACAGTGTTTATAACGTGTGTTCACATTTCATGCGTTACAGATCACCATGCCCGCTGTGTTACTGTGCATCAATATTGTGCGTGTTGCCATTATTTGTTTGGTATTACACTGCGCGCACACACACACACACACACACACACACAAACACACACACACACACCAAGTGTTTGTTGTTGTTTGCTTGTATCTGTTCATATGTAGTTAGAGTAGTTAGAACGTAGAGCCAGATTTGTGTGCAGTAGTGATGTCAATTGTTTATTGATTTTACTGTTAATAAATCCTGTTACATTTCAAAGAGAAGTTTTCCTTGTTTTGCTTGTGTGCTGACACTAGCTGGTTGACAGGGTCAGCGCCAAGCTCCACTCCTTTTTTGTTCACTCTTTAAATGCCAATATTTTCTCAGTATTTACATATTTTGATTTCACGTGTTTGGTTGTTGGTCCAGGTTTTCCTGGTTGTGCCCCATTTTTAATTAATTCTAATTGATTAAACTTTCTTAATTTTTGATAATTATTGATAATCATTACTTATGATTATCAATAATCACTGATAACCAAATGTAGCTCCTACCACATTTACGGTGCCTGTGTGCAAGGCCTATAATATCAACACTGTCTAACAGCGTGAGCACAGCAGCTGATTATGATTGCCCGGTTGAAAAAAAATGCTAAATACTGTAAATCTTAGGATAGGTATATTAACTATTGTCAAGTATGTTCATTATTAGCTTATTCAAAATTTACAATTTTTGAACAAGTAATTGTATATTAAATATATTTTCTATACTTTCTAGACTTTTTTTTGTTGTTGTCCTGTCTGGCATATAGAATGAGAGGTCTGGGGTCCTGATGGTGCCTGACAGATTCGCTCTACAAAAGGAGGAGTCTGAGATACTCCTGGTGTTGTAGAATCAGCAGTCCTTTATTATTATGAAAAAAGGGGGATTCTGGGATACCGGGCAGGACCTGGTGGGGTTTTGGAAGGGGGTGAGGGAGGGCGACATAACAGCAACAGCAACCACAGCAGTAATCAAAACCATGAGCAGGAGCAAGGAGCAGTGTTGTGGTAGCAGCACAGGCTACTTTGGGCCATAGCCAATGACAAAAATAGCAAAAGCCTAGCTTATAGTTCTCTAACACACGACCGTGGCCGTTTAATTGCAGGTGAGAAGCTGGGCACCACCGGAAAAGCAAACACACACGCTTGCTGCAGCGTCTCCCTCTCAAGATGCATTCACAGACACTCAGAGAAGGCAGCACTTACATTTAACATTCACTAACACTCAGAAACATGAGCATTCAACCAAAGGGAACAAGATCTGGCTTAATCTCTCTTTTGTGTTTATAACACTCATAACAGTGACGTGGCCCAGTTCATTACAGTGCAATCCAACCAAAGTTATCAAGCATTTGAAAAGGCACCAGTACCAGGGGTTTTTAGCCAGGGGGCAGAAAGACGAAACAAGCCATCAGGAATCATTTCTGGGTCATTTCGAAAGCAGAGTAAACAGAGTAAACGCAGAGAATATGAAAAAAAAAGTTTACACTTTATTTCATATTGGACACTTGAAAACCGTTAGTGTCTACTTGATTTGTATCTGTGCTGTTCAGATGAATAAGACAGGTATCTTTTGTTTTTTGATAGAGTACATTGCACTAGTCGTTTAACACTGTCTTGGAATATTGGCTCTGGTATCGGAAAAGTATTGGTATTGGCAGATATCCAAATTCAGGGATTATGGTCACAGCAGAGAAAGTAATATATATTGTGATATATATTATCGGGACATGAAATTATCCATATCATCATAGAAGATTTTGTCCATATCGCCCAGCCCTACTCCACCCCACAAGCCCTCAGCGTCTAGCGAGCGATTAAAAGTAGGGAGGTGATCCCTCCGGCAGTGTAGGGGGAAAGAGTGGCACCACAGTGAAGTGAGAGGGAATTGGGGTGGTGAGGACCGCGACCACCCCCGGCAGGACCCACAGCCCCCCAGAGAGACCAACCACAGGCGTACCAGCCCTTGGAGGCCCCCAGACACCCATAACAGCCAGGAATCCCCCTACTACTGAAACGGATGAATGACTAGGCTGCAACCCCCCACCTAGTGTGCAGTAATGGAGTTGATTAGTGGGGCCCAAATGAATCTGAATTCAGCCAGTTGGTTTTTAGAAGAGGTAGACATACTCTCTATAGCAATATGGTCTAGTAGATTTCTATATTGTGTTATGCCTAAATTCTTTTAGATTTCCAGTTCATGAGGATAGTTTTCTTGGCGATACTACAGTTTGATATCTGTATTTATATTAGTTGTTTATATACTTTCTAGATTATTGACCCGTGGCCCTAATACCAATAGTCACAAAATACTTTGAAAGGCTTGTTCTGCGGCACATCAAGGCCCACTTCTCTGCAGACTTAGATCGCCTGCAGTTTGTATAAGGACCTAACCACTCTGTTGACAATGCCATTCCAAGGCACTACATCTGTCATCAGAATCAGAATGCCTTTATTGCCATGTATGTAATTAGATTACAGACTAAGAATTTAGCTTGGTGAGAGGATGTGCGTAGCAGTCAACAGGCAACTATACATACAAGAATAGTCAAGAATACAAAAATACAAGAATAAGTCAAGAGAAAAAAAATATATACATATTTTAGATATATATATACATTTATATTTTAGATATAAATATACATATTTTAGATATATATGATACAGGAATGTATCATATATACAGGACATGAACACAGGATCTCCTCAAGACTGCATCCTGAGCCCTCTGCTTTTCAGCCATTTCATTCAGGACTGCACCGCCACATTTAACAGTAACCATGTTGCCAAGTTTGCTGACAACATGACAGTACTGGGTCTGGTGAGCAAAAATGATGAGAATAAATACAAGAAGGAGGTTGAAGAGCTGTTACTGTGGTTTGTAAAAGTATAAAAGAGTTGGTGATTGACTTCAGAAGGGACGGCAAGAGTCGCCATCTGCCACTGACCGCCAGTGGCACCACTGTGGAGAGGTTAGCTCAACCAAGTTCCTGGGAGTCCACCTGGTAGATGATCTTACATGCAGCACGAACACTACAGCCATCATCAGAAGGGCCCGAAACCAGTCTGGTATTCTGCCAGAATGTGAGGATGACTCATACTTGTTAAATAGATAAAACACAGCATGACTCAGACCTTACAGCTGAATTTAGCTCCAACAAACCAAACACCTATAGGTTATAAGTTTGAGCATCTTGTGCGTTCAGAGATGCTCTTCTGCATGTCACTTGCAATGAGTGGTAACTTGTGTAACTATAGACTTTTTAATCAGCTTGAACAAGTCTGGCCATTCTACTCTGATCCCTGGCATCACCAAGACATTTTCGCCCAGACAACTGCCGCTCACTAGATATTCTCCCAGTCGATCACCAGTTGCTGAAATAATAAGACCAGCCTGTCTGGCATGAATAACCATGCCACATTAAAAGTCAATTAAGTCACCTTTCTTCCCCAATCTGATGTTGCTGCCATGTGATTGGCCGATAAGATATTTATGTCAACAAGCAATTCTGGATTGGCCAAATTGTGACTGAACACAATTCCAGGTGAAAATGGAAGTTCTTGGTTGATTGCTTATGCTGGGCATCATTCGTTTTTCCCCAATGACACTTACATTTCACTCGACAGCACTGTGTGGAAGGTCTGTAATTGCTTAAGCAATGTGACCTTACAGGATGTTACTGGTGTCTAGAGTCATCCAGTTAAAGCATGACAGTGTGAACTTGAACTGACCACACAACCGTGAACACACAAAACCGTAGGCATGGAGTATGTGGATAATCCTTGACTCCTAGACTTTTTCTGTTAAATAATTTCCAGCTTAATATTCTATGTCTACATCTGTGCCAGTAACTTGAATGTGTTGCTTGATGTTGATCTGAAAATATTCCTTATGTGCTTCTTACATATCTCGAACTTTATAGCATCTTGATCCTACATGTTGGTAAAAATAAAAAAGATGCTTTTTGTAGGTCTACTGTGCATCCTCTGCTACACCACTTGAAGGCAAGTGGTGTTTGCTGGCAACCTGTGATATTTACCTGAATACGTACTCCCAGCAGTGGAATGTCCCGGTACTGGCAGGGTGCTAGACGTCAGTGGTGGAGGTGGAGGCAAAGCCGCTGAAGGAGTGAACATATTGGGGTGATGCTGTTGTTGTGAGGCAGCGGGGAAGCTATGTTGGGCACTCTGGTTTGCCACCAAGGGTAGGGGTAAGGTGGAGACTGCCAGTTGCAAAAGAAGGTCAGTGGTAGGAAAGCTGGGTCGATGGAGCAGGGGACCTGTGGGGCGTGGTTCCTGGGGTATTGCCACTGCTGTTGCTATAAAAAGGGAGAGAAATACGAAGCCAGGTTAAGCCAAGTGTGTTGACTCACTTGTTCCATCATGCTTTTTCCCTTCATCCATCAGTTCTGATATTCAACTCCCAGTGCTGTGTTTTCACATCGCAACTGTCCCCTATCTGCAAACACCTCCCTACGACTCTGTTTTGCCACACAAAATCCAGGATAAACATGATCTGTGAAAAGACAACATTCCCCACTCGCTTGAATACATATTTCCCACCATGGCAAACATAACAAGTACATGTCTTTGAATTGTCTTTAGTGTTAAAGCATTTCCTCCCAAGCCAGGTAGTGTACCTATGCATAGGATTTGAAACATAAAGAGAGAGTGTATTTGTATGTTAGCAAACACTCTTTTTAGTATGTATGTGTTTTCCCACTGGGCAGTTACAACGCGTATGTCTCCACAGCCCCAACCAGTCGGCTCATTTGCATTTGATTATTCACTGATGGTGCCAGGCACTGGCACATGGAGACATGGGTAAATTCAAGACCAGAGAGCCTGCAAGGCAGAGCTCTTTTTGAGACTGCAGTGGTTCTGAGGGAGCTATCCTGGAGTCTTAAATTAGCTGACTGACCCTCATAGGCCTTAGTGGCCCTCTACAGATATACAATGGAATAATTCCATTATTATTACCATGGTGAATTTGAATACACAAATTGGAATTTTCAGTCCTCCCAAATAGTAAATTTTTCCTCACTGACAACTTAACTCTCACAAATATAATAGAGCAATAGTTTGTATAACTGATGGGGAATGGAATCTAGACAGAAACCAAGTGATGGCGTGTAAGATTGATAAATAACATGCTACTGTTTGGCTAAGGAACTCAAGTTCTTCCTGACTTCTTCGTGACTTTACATACTAATTGGGCATTGTGCACTTTCAGCTTAAGAGATATTTTAGTATTTTTGAGAGTGTATGAATATGGAGATTTTCTGGTGATGTGTGCCTTACCTTTGGATGTTGAGGTTGATTCAGTTGTAGGCAAAAAGCGGCTGAAGGAGGCAGCGTGAGAGTGGCTGGTGTGGCCCCACCTGACAGAGATGTTGTTGGTGTAGGTGGTGGGGGCAGGCAGGCTGGGAAAGGGTGTAAAGCAAAGGCTCTTGGCCCTGGGTGAGCACAGGGCTTTGAGTGTCTGAGGCCTGGGGAGCACCGCTGAACGTGGAGGCAGATTGGTGGAGGCTGGAACCTGGGTAGGGCCGTTTGTCTGGTTCTGACGTGAATGGAGAACAAGATAATGGGGCTTTGTGGTTGTGTTGTGGCTGGGGCAAAGGATTTGAAGGCACGAAGGCTGATTTCAGGGGCTGAATGTAGGCAACGGGGGTCCCTGGAGCTCTCCTTACTCCTCTCTTGGCTGCACTCTAGGCCTGACACCTTAAGGAGGCCTGGGCCGTCAGGCTCCTGGTTGCCATTGGTAGAGAGCACGTCAAAGCTAAAATCTGGAACTGGAGAAAAACAGTATGAAAAATGGCATCTGCAATAACAGTTCTTGTTTCCATGGTGTTAATCCATTTGGTTAAATAGTTTAACAGAAAAAGTGCAGGAGACATTCAATTCCAAGTTGTTAATGGGGTATTTAGCATATGCAACTGAGATATTTATTGGGTAAAAATAGACTGTAGCTCATTTGGGGAACCAGGGTACATCACAAGTATTAAGTCACTGATGACTCAAAGGTAAAAACTGCAATGTTGTGCTAAAATAAAATCAACTTTGACTGTTTGTCACATGCAAACTAACTTGAGATTAGGGCAGTAAGACCTAAAATTTATCATGATATAATTCAAAGCAGATGGTAATGGTATATGTCACAGAATAGTTTTTCCTTCCATACTTTCAAGATAAATGCTTCTGAAGGGGGAAATCACATGCATAAACCAGAGTGTATTCTACTGCGAGGAGATGGAAAAGATGGCTTATATTACTACAATACAATTATACAGGCCTGGCACCACCAGGCAAACGGAAAAAAAAGAACGAGAAAAAAAAAAAGAGCCAAAAACAAGCATTGCATCTAGGGCTGGGCGATCATACGATCTCAATTCAGTATTGCAATAAAAATTTGATCAATCTCAATTATCAGCATAGCTAAGTAAGCACAAAAACAACACATCAGAGGCTACCGTAAGCTATGCAGGCCCACTTCTCATTGTAAGCGTGGCTACAGTTGTAACGGGAGGTAAAATGGTAAATGGACATGCATTTATATAGCGCTTTTCTACCTTTGATGGTACTCAAAGCACTTTACACTGCATGGCCTCATTCACCCATTCATACACACATTCACACACTGATGGCGGAGGCTGCCATGCAAGGCGCCAACCTGCCCACCAGAGGTTGAGCATTTTGCTCAAGGACACTTCAACACAGTCTCTGCCAGAGATGAGGATCGAACCAGAAACCTTCTGGTTCCTAGATGGCCAATGGAGCCATGCCGTAAACGGAGAGAAGTTGGAAAAAGGAGAACAAATGAGTGAAACTGAAATTGAAGACGGTGAAAATAATGCAGAACGTCAAAGCGACATCACTCTATCATTAGGAACCTAAGATATTGTTGAAAAAAAGGTAACGCGACATCTGGAGTGTGGAAATGGTTTAGACACTTTAAAAGTGACGAGGAGCAGATGTAGCTGGTCTGCAAAATATGCTGGCAGTTGGTACCAACCAGGTCGGTAAACACCATGAACCTCTTCACTCACCTGAAACGGCACCGTATGTTATTAAAGTTTTATTGTAAAGTTTCAGTGAATCTCTTGTTTCTTCAAGCTCCAATCAGGGTCCTTCTGATCTGGCAGAATCAGCAAAAACTACATATTGTAATAAAAGTCAAGATCGATCAATATGAAAAAATATATCATGATAACATTTATTTGCCATATCGCCCAGACCTGAACGTATCCATTCATTCAGAAATCAGTAATCATTTGTGTTTTGGAGCCTCTGTGCCGCAGGTTTCGCGTGAGTCCAACCTCGTTATTTGCCTAATAACAATGCAAGTACCACTGCTGAGAGTGCAGCATATTACGGGATGTTGAAGGTTTGTAGCAAGCTAGCGTAATTATGGCACCATCGAAAAGAAGGCAGGCGACAGACAACTTAACATAAAGAAATATCTCTGTCAAACTCTGAAGCCACTGAAAATAGATCAAGGGAAAGGAACACAGGCAACGAGGCAAAGAAGAAATGACAGGAGCAGGTGAGATAGAAGAAAGAGGGGCAGATGGCAGTGGGAAGGGGGGACTGATCCATTATTTCCAGCGATGCTGACACCAGTCTGACTGTGGACCCTGGTCCGGCTGGTCACCCAGTCAAAAAAAAAAAAAAATGCTGCCAAACACAGAACATCTGGCTGGGATTATGAATGGCTTAATAACCATAAATACAGTCCCTGGGTGTGATAGACTCCACATGGTGAGTTTTCAATTTGTTGTTTAGCTTACATTTTTGTTGACCTTTTTTTAGTAAGCAATAATGATTAAAATAGCACAATAGACAATAGACAATTGTCTTTTGATTAGAACCATCAAGGAGTATTTTTTACCATGACATTGTCAAATACATGTAACTCTGTTCAAATAAAACCGAAGAAAGCCAAAAACTTATTCTCCCTCTACAATGGTTTATTTATTATTCAGAAATCATAAAAAGTTTGCGGTTCTTGTTAACTGATATAATCTCAATTATGTGTGGGACTGTTTTGTCGCATATGCCGCCATAAGCAGCCTATTAAAAGAGGACCATCCTAAAGGGTTTTCAGAGATCCCTTCTGAGATGTACAGGAAAGATGTGCCTGATGATTAAGTGCAGCAGTGAACCAGCACACTGTGTAGATGAAATGCTAATGTAGCGTAAAGCAGAGGTTCTCAAAATGGGGTCCTTCTATGGGCAGAAATATGTGCCACTAGAAACAGAATTTGAATAATTTATATTTGACTTGCTCAACTTGAATAATTGCATTAAAAAACTGAATTTGAATTACATAATTTGAATTTGTATTGTTTAATTTGAATCATTATATTGCAAAACTGAATCTGAATAGCATAATTTAAACTTGAAACTGAATGTAACATTATGAAACTGAATTGATTTGTTCTGAAACCGTATTTGATCCTCACTGAAAATTCAGCTCTCTATATACTTTCACTTTCAGTTCTCACAATTAAAATTTCAATTCTTGCAATTCATTTTCAATTTACTGGAGTTACTGTGCCAGACATCCGGGTCGTTGAGGAAGCGCAATCGAGTGCAGATACACAGAACTCCTTTTCATGTAGCCTACTATAACCTCTATTTTCTTTCAACGATATAAACAACCAATCGGAGCTAGATATTTTGAAACTGAGTGTTTTCTCCATTCTGTGGAAAAAGTGTAGATTTATATCTTGCTGTTTTGTAGAAAAATTACGTTATTTGAGTTTTTGGCTGATCCGTCGCAATGGTAACGTTTAGGCCTGAGCATGCTTCTGTTCCATCACCGTAAATGGATCGAGTTCATTTGTGAAAGTTCTCTGGACATCGTGCTCTGAGCTGAACGCCACCAGTCTTCAACATGTCAAAGCATGACCAAAGGCTCGATTCACAGGTTTGTGGAAACGTATAATACCGTTATATGTCAGAAGAAGCTTTATGTATAACGTTAACTTACAAGTGATAGCATAATTGTAGATGTTAGCTAACGTTAGCTGTTAAATGTAGTTAATATGGCACAGTTTACTTGCTTTACCTTAACCAAATCAGAGATTTGTGATTCAAATTCAGTTTTTTTAATGCAATTGTTCAAGTTGAGCAATTCAAATATAAATTATTCAAATTCAGTTTCTCGTGGCACATGTTTATGCCCATATCCTTGTAGGAGTTCAAGGAGTCCACAGTTTTTATTTCTAGAAACTTTTCTCCAGAGATATAACTTTCTCTTTAAATATTTTTTCCACAAATTTCTGTAGAATTTTTCCAAAATTCATACCATTGACAGTCATTTGAATATACATTGACAGAGAAAGTAAAGTTATTCAATCTCAGAATAAATATTTTGGGTATTTCTGGAGTTTATGTTTCAAAATGTTGTCCAATGGGGGTCCGTGGTGTAATTTGTCTCAGTTTAGGGGTCCTTGATGTGAAAAAAGTTTGAGGTCCACAAGCGTAAAGATGCATTTATTGTATAAAAATAACTGAAACATGTATTCTATTAAGCAATCCTCTCCTTGTTATCTTGAATATACAATATTGAGCGAACAAAAATTTGAAAGCAAATATAAATTGCAGACTGCTTGATGCACCATTGACCGAATACAATATGCTGTCCTGTGCATCTTGTTTGTTTAGGGTTTCTTCCGTGGGTACCAAAACACTGTTCTCCAACATGATTTGCAGATTACCATTTTCACCTTTTAAACCTCTTTAAACCTTAACCATGTCCAAATAAAGGAAGTTGTAGCGGTTTTCCCATTTACTACTCCTCATTTTTGCTGTGTGAAGCACAATTTTCATTTCAAAACACAGACGCAAGGTCTCCTAGTTTCAGCTTGGCTTTCACATTTTCCAGAGGTCAGGCTCAAGGGAACAGCATTGATCCTGTGGATCTAGGTACTATTTTGTCAAACATAACAAGGGTGTACTGGTAAATGGACTTACATTTATATTGCACTTTTCTACCTTGATGGTACTCAAAGTGCATTCACCCATTCATACACTGATGGCGGAGACCGCCATGCAAGTCACCAACCTGCCCACTAGGACCAATCAGGGGTTCAGTATCTTGCTCAAGGACACTTTGACACAGTCTCTGCCGGAGATGAGGATTGAACCAGTGCCGCGCCAGCTCGTGAGCATAGTGCATGACAAATTTATACCAGTATACTTTCTATAGGGTTTATAGCACCCACCCCTACATGAGCGATAAGGCACAGTACAATAACACCACTGCATTAATTCATTCAAGGTATCACATCGCATGAAAAACAGGGGAAAATTAATCTTCCAGTCTGAAAAGTTGACTTGATTTTTTTGAGCCTTTTGGTATTTGTTGGAAAAACAACAATTACACTTGCCATTTGAACCACCACCTGGATTCTGTTGTTAAATGCAACACTTGAATTAATCCAAAGAATGTAGAATAACTGCAGTACATTTTTTGGCAATTTACAGAAAAATAGCTAATAAGATCTATCCAGAGTTTTCTGCAGGGACCTCCCCCAAGAGAACAAAGGAGTCAGACATGAGCAGTCAGTTTGGCTGCTCCAGGTGCAGAGGCTCATTGGGGATGACAGTGCATGCATCAACTCTCTCCAGGCCTCGGGGTGGTTAGAGGCAGGCTTGAGGGCTACTCCTCACCCATAGTGCAACTAGTAAATCCTTCACCTGGCAAAGAGGATGGAACCCAGCTCTACTGGAGCCTGCAAATACACGCTTCCATTTGACTCCTGACAGACAAATGCCAACTCCACTGGGATGGGGCTGAGCCAATCCATTAGCATCAAAATAGTAAAGAAAGGATCAGTAGCCTCATGTGTATACTGTAATACTGCAGGTAAGGGTCAAGGGAGGTAATTCATCAATACCAGTTTGACACCTGCTTTGAGTGGGAGAGTTTAGTGGGATTTCCTTCAATCTGTTAGGAGACAAAGAATGCATTTTGTCATATTGAAGGGTTTTATTCATTGCCTTATTAGCTAGCTACAAAAGCCAGCTAACCATCACACATAAACCATACAGCAATTCTCATTTGTTTAGTATGCACACAAAGCACATCCCTGTTGACCCCTCATGTGTCAGTGAACAGGAAAGTCATGAAGCCCACGAATCTTCCATATCCATGTACATCTCCACATACAAATGCTATTATGAGTCAAGTGAGACTGCTGCTGGCAAATGATACGGCTGCACCTTTCAGTCCCAGAAGTCCACGGCTTGCTTTGATAATGTGCTAACATGCTAAAAAGCTGTCTATTCTGGTCATAATGAAGACTCTAGGGCCAGGTGGAGTAAGGAAAAAGAGGAGTGTATACCAGTTTCCATCCCAAAAGAGTTCATTTTTCAGTCTTCATCCCTGAAAACAAACAAGTGCAATTCCTGCTTGTGTCTCTCAAATTGTGGTGCCCTGCTGTTTCTAAACATTTCAGTACTATTGCATTTTTTTCTGTCAAGCACATGGAACTTTGGAAGGATCTGCCGCTGCACATTCGGCAGGCCTCTACATTGGACGAATGTAAATCTCTGCTTAAAACGCACGTCTTTTCTTTAGCTTTTTTTAGGTTGTTGATTTTATGTGCATAGATTTTTAGATTTGTATCTGTTATTTATCTTTAGTACTCTGTCATTTACTATGTTGTATTGTGTTTTTATCTCAGTATTCTGTATTGTATTGTGTTTATTTTAATGTACAGCACTTTGGGAACCTGTGTGTTTATTTAAATTGTGCTTTATAAATAAAGTGGATTGGATTGGATATTGTTTGCTGGAGCACTAGAATGGGGAATGTGACCCATGGGTGTGCAGTTTAGTTGGTGGAGGGCCAGGCTAGAATAAGGTGATATAGAAAAGCTTTCTGAGAGTCAGCTGTGTCTGTGTGTGTGCAGAAAATCCACTCACAAAGGCTGAATGTCAAGCGACACAGCAAGAAGTTTCTGGAGAAACGCATTATCTCAGATTGAATCACTGCCTATATTTCCACTGAATAAGCTGTTCACAGAACCACTCCTGCTTCTGATCTTGAAAAGGGTAAAAGCTATGCTGCTGCATGAAGTCACTGGACAGGTTATAACTCTGATCTAGCTGAACAGGATGAATAAAACGGAATGAGGCAAAATGAAAGTATAACAGCGTGACAAATGTATCCTTGAAACCGCAAAAGGACAAGAGTAGGTTACCTTGATGCTTCATCTTATCTTTGCTGAAGACATAAAGCAATTTAGACATAGCTATCCTCCAGTTATTTAGCTATAAGCTATAATTTAGCTATTTAACTATAATGACATAAAGACAAAGCTATTTAGCTATTTAGACTTGAGCAAAGGCATAAAGCTCTTTAGACATATTTACGATTAGCTTTCGTTATGTGCTACGAATATTTGGGAGTCCAGTTAACCCTGCACAGTTTTGATGTCTCCCTGCTTAAGCACATTCAGTTCAATTGAATGGGTTGTTATCAGGCTTCTGCAGAGATTACTGACACCCCATTCAGTTGAATCAGGTGTGTTGAAAGCAGGGAGACATCTATTGTGTAAAACATGCCGGTGCACCAGAGGACCAGAGGATTGGGGCACACTGGGTCAATGATCTCTAATCAGCAAGTTATTTGGACTGATATATTCATATGACAGTGACAGAAGGCCTGGCAAAGTGAGATGCAACACATTGATTATTAAATAGGGTGTTAGGTGATCACTGCATGACATTTAACATATTAAGTTTCAGTGCATTCATTTGGTACATCCTGGCCCAAACAAGTGCCAGATGTGACTGGAAGACCACCAACTGTCCTTTTGTAAAATACTCAACTCAAGCCAAGAACTAATTTACTAGTCTCTCTTTCCCTTTCATGTGTGCATGAATATGAAAGCCAACATCTTTGCCTGGAGACAACTTGCCAAATTGTGACAACCCACGCCTTTGTCCCTTGCTGTTAGTCCTTCCCATCCCATCTTCCCATTATAAACTCTCCCAGGTTGTCTGTGTTCTGCGTTTGGGTCCAACTGCCCCCCGTCACAGTACAATCTGGCTAGACATGGACCCAGCGGACAAAGCTTTTCCCCACTCTCGCCTGTCCTGGGTGGAAGGGATGATTGCAGAGGCCAGACGATCCGCGTCGGCGTTGGAGCAGGCGCTCACCGTGCTAGCCTCCCAGGTCCAAGAGCTAGTCATGTCCATGGCACAGAAGGCGTCCTCCAGTCCTCCGCAGGCTCCTCCGGTTCCGGCCCCTGCCCCTCTGTCCTGCACTGCTCCTGAGCCGCGTGTGGGGGTTCCGGAACGCTACTCCAGGGATCCGGAGGGCTGTAACCCATTCCTGACAAACTGTGCAATCCTGTTTGCTCTGCAGCCACACACGTTTGCCTCTGAGGCAGCTAAGGTGGCCTTCGCTGTTAACCACCTCACAGGCAGGGCTCACCTGTGAGGAACAGCGGAATGGAAGAGGGGCACTCCAGTCTGCTCCTCCGTCCAGGCGTTTGCGGCCGAACTGCACAAAGTTTTTGGACCCGTTTCCCTGAGAACCGACGCCACTGGGGGGCTCCTGGGTCTGCAGCAGGGGAACCGATCGGTGGCCAATTACGCCATCGATTTCCGCACCAGGGGGCGTCTAAGGAACTGGAACTCCACTGCCCAGTGCGATGCCTTCCTGCATGGACTGGCACCTTATATTAAGGACGAGTTGGCCTCGTTCGACCTTCCGCCTTCCCTCGACGAAGTCATCGAGTTAACCTCAAGGGTGGGCCGACGCATTCGGGCGAGGAGAAAGGAGTGTTGCCAGGAACTGGTAGACCTCCGACCTCCCGCTCGCTTGAGTGGGTTACCTGCCGCCCCCGACCCTCCCACTGAACCCTTAGTGGGTGGAGCTGAGCCCATGCAGTTGGGACGCACCAGCCTGACGCCGGAGGAACGGGAGCGACTACATCGGGGAAGTCTCTGCCTCTACTGTGGCCAGGCTGGGCACTTCGTGTCCAATCGCCCAGGAAAAGGGGTAAGGGGTGTCCCCTCCTCCGAGGACGAGTCGTCCTCGGAGGAGGGGACACCCCTTACCGCCCTCCTCCGCCCACCCGCCTTCTGTCTTGGACTGTTCGGGTTCAGAGGAGTGCCCAAGAGACTGCTTCGAGTTTCCGCATCCACTGACTACCGCAAGCCCCGAGCTCCCTCTACTGTCCGGACGCCGGTACTGCAGTCTACTCATTAAAGCTTCTTATAAACTCTCCCTGGTTGTCTGTGTTCTGCGTTTGGGTCCAACCGCCCCCCGTCACACTTTATATCGATATCCTTTTCGCTGAAATTAAATAGACAACTCTCAGATAATGTAGTAAATGTTTTAACTCAACTGCAATTACAAATCCAGTGTGAAATATTTTGTGGAGAAGCTTTTGGTTAAAAATGGGACAAAATATTCATTATTAGAGCTTGATCAATTATCAGGTCACATGAAGTACTACTGTAAAACCCGACTGATTTATCCATAGAATGATATTTGTATATCACAAGCATTAAGTAAGTAAATATGAAGTACTTCTATCTAGCTGCATTTAAAATGGTATACTATGATAAAAACATTAATTTGTTGTAATAAATGATCTACAGAATAGGGCCTTCATTCAAAGGTTGGTTCAAATACCACTGCTGACCCGTTGCCATCTGTTGGGATGTTGGGCGCTTTGAGGCAAGAGGATCCTCGGCCTCTGATGCTGCGCGTTGAAGTTGACCAGTTAGAGGCAGGGTGGGGGACTGAGTCCTCGCCATTGAAGCCTTCGTTGTACTTCAGATCCTCAACTGAAATATTTCACAAATGTTGTGTTACACACAACAACTACAGCAAATGTCGAGTACAGACAAAAATAAATGGCACATAATGGTTGGCGAGATACCATTAGCTAGCTAATAGTAGGTTGCTCGCTGTTAAGTCGTTAAATTCATTGCATCTCTCCAGCATTCTGTTGTGTTATTATTTCAAACCATTTAATTGGGAAATTGTATTTCAGATGACAGGATGAACAAGCTAACACAGCAGCGGACTAAGAAAAATACTTACCGACAGAAGCCGTGTCGATGCTGCCATCTCTGCCCACGCTGGCCGGTCGGTGGCCGCAGAAAGGGTTGATTGCCTCGTACCACCTCCACGTCCTTCAACTCACGCACTCGTTGCAGTCTTTCACGCAATGATAGTCACTTTGGAGCTTCTTAAGCTTTGTCCGGCAATGCTCAGCCTACACAGCCGTTCGCTGAGATAACCTGGAGCACGTTCCGTTCCTCATGGCTCCGTTCAGCTCCCACTGTACCTCCTCCTTCATGATTCTTGCATTACTTAATTATTATTATTGGTCCAAGGTGAGCAGGTATGTGAAGTAAGTTTTCGGGGTATTAAACAATTGTCGTCGAAAATCAATACAATTTTTAAACATGGTGCGATATGTGCTTCCGATGTCGCCCAACTGGGTGAAAATGACGGTCTGTGCGACCAATCAGCGACTGCAGCGTGTCTAGCTCCGCCTTTAGGTACGGGTTCAGTTGTGCAAGGTACCCCAGCAGAGGGATTACCAAATATGGGAACGTTACGGTATGGTTCTTTTGGTATTTTCCACAATTTGTAAGCCAAAACGCCCAAATATCTGTATCGTACCGCACCATACCGTTAGCGCTCGGTGGAGACAAGGCTATAGTGAAGTTTGCTCATGTTGTAGAAGGGAAGCTTCTTAAATAAAGGTTAGGTGTCTTTCCACAGCTGAACAGTCGTTTGCTCAAACACTGAAGATTAACAAAAGAGGATTGAAAAAAACAACAACAAGCGCATCCGACATCTAGAAATAGTTAATAAAGCTACCAACAATAAGCATGGCTTGCTTCCTGCTGACCCTTAAAAATCAAGAGCCTTTCTAGCCTTTACAAAATAAAATTATTATTACGAGCGTTTTGTTGACATCACAATACTCTAAATAATAAAACAGGCAGTGTAAATAATAAAATAATTACTAATAATATAGTTTATATACACCTGTAACCTATTTTTTATCACCCCACGAAAAAACAATAGTCTCCCGTCCGCTGAACTGTTCGTTACAATTAAGTCCATCACTTGGACTTATCTCTTATGAATATATTAACTGCGTTGCCCGCTTAGTAGGACAAAGAACTCAGCTGAGCAATCTCCAACATGCAGTCTCCACTGACCAGCTGGGCAACAGCAGCGAGGTATGCTAAAAATCCACATCTTTCATTGGGTGAAATCCACCAAGGCCAGTACAAAACTATAACGTTATCTAAAATAATAACAGACAGACAAGGGGGCCACTTGATGCGGCGAAGCTAGAGACGCTATTTCAAAGACTCTCCAAACAAATTAGTTTTAAAATTATTTAATACACCCAAACTCACTTAAAACTTGGTCGGAAAACTCCAATATGGACTGGAGACCCAGGAACAAGTCTTCTGGCCAAGAAAAACTCAGTGAACGGAGCTTGACAACAGCGGAAAAACTACCGAGAGTGATTACAAGGAAGCTTGCATGATGGTGGCGACAGCACGGGAACAGCTGAGCAGTGGAGAGCTGCTCATTCTCCTCCAGGAGATAAGAAATGGCAATGAGACGCTCTCCAAAAAGATTGAAAACCATACTGGATAAGTTGAACTCTCGCGTTGCCTAAGCAGAGGAGTGCATTCACACAGTGGAGACCAGCTGGGTGAGCTCGGCTCCAGCGTTAAGCCGAGACAGGAGGATGATTTCATAATGGATAGAGTCGACCAACTCGAGAATATCAGCTGACGCAATAATATACATGTCATTTTTTCGTCAACTGGATACGAGCCACCCAGGCACTTCACGGAGCCACTGATAACTGAGTGGGCGCACCGCACTTTGGCACCCCATCCACCTGCTGACCAGATGCCGAGACCCATTCTGATTCGCCTGCTCAGATAACAGGACCACGACAAATCCTTCGCATCTCCTCACAACTATCCAGGGAAAAGGGTGCCATCACCTACAGGCACAAGGCAGTGATGTTCTTCCCCAACCTGAGCGCCTCCTTACTGAGGCGGAGTAGGAATACGATCAAGTAAAAAAGGAATTTCGATCCAGTGAGATCCTGTTTGTTTTGCTTCATCCTGCAACACTGAGGCTCACGCTCCACCCCGACGAGAAGATGAGACTCTTCAAAACACCAAAGGAAGCAGTGGCATTCCTGCGTGATTCCTCAGCGGACTGACAGATGGGATCTAAACCACACAATTGGCCACATTTTGTTAGAGTTACCAGACCAGTTTGATGCTGTTGTCAGTCCTGATATAGTAAAACACTCTGGATAATGTAAGTTGCAACAGTAATGTTTATATTCACTAGCATTTGACTGAGGATGATTTTAGTCTAAGCCAACTGAGTTAATGTTATTGCAATTTTTTTTTAAATGGGTGTATTCGGCTTTGTAATATTCTTATTTTTTCCACTTCCATAAGTCCATAATTTCAGATGGAGCCTCGGGCGGGCAAAATGGTTATATATTTAATTTGATAGGTGCACAGTGCACATCCCAGTGTGTAAGGGTAGATGGTGCTGAATGTTCAGTGTTCAAAAGTAGGCACACAGATCGGGGTGTGGGGAGGAGGGATATCGTTTTCTTTCTTGTCTTTTGTCGGTTTTTTTATATGGTCTGTGCTTTAAATTTTACGACTTGGTTGTATGAAACACATTTAGCTCATGGTGAGGGCAATATTTCTGTAAAAAATATTTACTGTTGATGAATAGAGTAGTGAAATCTGTTAGCTTTAATGTGAATGTGTTAAATGGACCAGTCAAACGGAAGAGAGCCCTAACACATTTGAAAAAACTGCAAATAGATATTGCATTTATACAAGAAACCCATCTGACATTTCTGGAGCATAAGAAATTGAGGACTGGTTGGGTAGGACATGTAATATCATCATCCTTTAACTCCAAAGCCAGGGGAGTGGCCGTTTTAATAAATAAGAACACCCCTGTGACAATTGGAGAAACCATTGTTGACACAATGGGGAGATAATTTTTAGTGAATTGTCAAATTTACTCAGAACCCCCGACTCTCTTAAACTATTCAGCAGTTTGTTCCAGAATCTTTGGGAGGACTCTCTTAAACCTATATGAGTAATTTATTCAAGACATATTCTTGAAGGTGTCAGGAGGACAGCAAAATATTCTTAGAGGGGGTGATTTAAAATTTTGCCTGGATCCTCTCCTGGATAAGTCAATTCTATCGGTATCCAAAACAAAAGCAGTCCAAAGTACCACAGATTTCATGAACGAATTAAACTTAAATGGACCCTCAAACGCAAGATTATTCTGTCTTTTCTGATTGCCACAACTCTTTTACTCGGACTGATCTTTTCCTATTGTCAACCCAGTTAATTCAAAGAGCAGTAGAATCTGAATACCTATCTAGAACACTATCAGAGCATTCACCTCTGACCCTGTGTATTTATATGCCAGAAAAAGCTACTAATTCGTGTAGGTGGCATCTGAATCCTACCCTCCTTCAAAAACCAAACCTGTGCAAATTTATAAGAGATCAGATTCAGTTATTCTGTGAGACAAACTGTGCCTCCTATCCCAATAGTTTTATATTATGGAACAAATACACTTAAAGCTTTTTGAAGAGGACAAATAATCTCTTAAACAAAAGGCATCAAAAAGAAATACATGTCAGAAATAGAAGAATTGGAAACAGACATTTTGAAATTGGAAAAGGAATTTCAACAATCAAGATTTAAGAAGGTGCACCAGTTGTTAGTAAATAAAAAGCTCAAATATAACACATTACATACTTATAAAATTGAAAAAAACATTTTTAGAACCAAACAAAGATGTTATGAATGAGGAGAGAGGGCACACAAAATCTGTCTTAGCAACGAAAAAGGAAAAAAGCTCTCGGACAATCAATTTATTTCAAACTGAAAACAGGCTCTGTATCATATAATCCAACAGAAATGAATGACTCATTGAAACAGTTTTACACACATTTATATACATCAGAACCACCAGGGAACCTGAGTAAGATTGATGATTTTTTTGTCCATGGTTGAATTGCACAAACTAGCCAAGAAGACCAAAATAGTCTTCATCTGCCCTTCACACAAAAAGGAATTGAAAAGGCTCTGGGCTCATTACACGCAAATAAATCGCCAGGAGAGGATGGGTTTCCTCCTCAATTTTACAGAGAATCTACAGATTTACTTCTCCCGCTTCTCATGGATTAACTTAGCCTCCAAGACTGAAACTGTCCCTGAATTATTCTCTTCTGCCATAATTACAGTGATTCATAAAAAGAATAAAGATCCATCAAAGTGCTCTTCATATAGGCCAATTTCATTGTTAAATACAGATTGCAAATTGATTTCTATGGCCCTGGCTAATAGACTTAGCCTATTCTTGCCACAACTAATAAATCCAGACCAGAGTGGCTTTATTTCAAAGCGCTCCCGAGCTAACCATCTAGGCTATTTAATATTATTAATTTTACAAAATCTGAAACAGAGCCAGGGCGACACGGTGGTGTGGTGGTTAGCACTGTTGCCTCATAGCAATAATGTCACAAGTTCACTTCCTGGCCTGGGATCTTTCTATGTGGAGTTCGCAAGCTCTTCCCATGTCTGTGTGGGTCTCTGGGTACTCCAGCTTCCTCCCACCTTCCAAAAGCATGCTGAGGTTAATTGGCTACTCTAAACTGCCCGTAGGTGTGCGTGCAAGCGTGAGTGGTTGGCTGCCCGTTGTCAGCTGAGATCGGCTCCAGCACGACCATGACCCGTAACCGGAATAAGTGGAAGAAGATGAATGAATGAACGAAACTGAGCCCAGTATAACAGTGGCTTTAGACCCTGAGAAAGCCTTTAATAGGTTAGAGTGGCCGTATTTATTTAAAGTGTTGGCCAAGTTTGGGTTTGGCCCACTATCAATTAATTGGGTTAAAACTCTTTCATAAACCCCTGCAGTTAAATACAGAAGTGAAGTTAATAAATCCTGCTGTCTTTTAATGCAAAATTGTCCTGGTGTTTGCTTGCCAATATTGATAAAAGATGGTTGACAAGGTCAGTGCCAACCCCAAACTCCTTCCCTGTTCGCTTTATAATTGCCAATATTACACTGGCATGTATATGTGAACCACTTTTTGAGACTGATTTCACTCACTGATTATTAATATAGGTTCTCCAGGTGGTGCCCTGTTCTTATCAATTTTAATCAATACGCTTTATTCATTTTGATGACAATTTATAATCATAGCACAGTGCTTGCACTACTTCTATGAGCAACTGTTTTTTTCTTCATTTTGATTGCAAACTGACCAGCGATGTCTGCGGCTACACAAGGTATATGAGACATTCTTAACACTACATAATTTGGCAATGTGTTTTGGGCCTAGGCACATGTAGCATCGTCCCTTTTTCTCAATTTATCTTCACAAGTAGCCAAAGAATTGTCAGTCATTTATGTCATTTACGGTTAGCATTTTCACAATATGCACATACCCGAGGAGCAGTGTTGGCTGTGTGCAACACAGATGAGGGGAATGCTCCATTTTTAAGGTCTGTTTTTGATGAGGAATTATTTGAAATTGATGAATAATTTGAAAGCAAAAGATTGGACAATTCTAGCCTTTCAGGATGAGACTGAAGAAAAGCTGAGGTAGCAATGAGCACTGAGAGACCCCGCTGGGGTGATGAACATGTCTGGTTTACATCAAGTCCATAAGGATGTGAAGGAAGGTGACAGAAGAGTGTGAAAAACAACACCAAATATGGATACAGGCCATGTGATGCAGTATCGCAGTCTGTCCAAGGGGAGAGGAGTAGGTAATTCAGCGGGCACCCAGGTGCAGGTTGTTTTTAAAAAATGAAGATGCGGTAAGGCAAATTCTATTGGAGGATGATTACAAAGTGGAAAAAAAAACACCAAAAAGATCAAACCTTGCCTCCATAAAAAGGAAATCTGATCGGGGGGAAGGTCTCTAACAGCGAAAAAGAAGCTGACAACCGAGTATCGAGTTCTTCCCCAGGGAACTCTTAATAGACTGAATGTCAAGACTTCTGTTCTGTGTGTTTATGTGTGTGTATATATATCTATATATATATCTATATATATAGATATATATATATAGATATATATCTCAGGAGCCACTGAAAATATATTAAGGGAGAGGAACAGAGGCAACAAATGCTGGTAATCTCTCTGTGATAGACGATTCGAAAAGTATCAAGATATACGGGTTGCAATACGATTCAAGAGCTATACACTTTTAATAACGATTCAATACGATTCGATACAGTGTAAGAACAATGCGATACGACTAACATTTGTTGATGTGGACAGTAATCGTAAATTACGAAATAAAGAAAAATACTGTAACAGTATTTTCAAATTTGCAAAGACCACAGATGCCCAAGTATTTTTGCCTTATGGCACTGGCAAAAATAAAATGGAAAGACAACAACGAAATCACACGTCAAATGTATTTATAATTTAGACAGGGACAAAAAAAGTCTGAATGAACATCATTTTGTTGGATGGGATCAATATATATATATGTATATATATATATATATATATATGTATATATATATATATATATATATATATATATATATATATATACATACATACATATATATATATATATATATATACATATATATATACATATATATATATGTATATATATATATATGTATATATATATGTATATATGTATATATATATATACACACACACACTGTCACGCTCTGTATCTTACTCTGCTCTGCCACTCCCACCTCATCCACCTGTATTTGCTGCACCTGCACGCTAATTGCTCCACCCTGTATTTAAGCCAGCCCCAAGCTGGAGCCGGTTGCCAGATTGTTGCTTGCGTAATGCGAGTCAGTCCAGCGCCTGCCTGCGACCCTGCCCGTCCCCAACCTTCCTGCTCTGCTCGCTTCCTGGACTTGCGACCCGTTCTTCGCCCCCGACCACGAGTTTTGCCTGCACGCCCTTCTGGACTGCCTTCTCGCTGCCTGCCTGCCTCCCTGCCTGCTTGCCTGCCTGCCTGCGACCCTGCCCGTCCCCAACCTTCCTGCTCTGCTCACTTCCCAGACTTGCGACCCGTTCTTCGCCCCCAACCACGAGTTTTGCCTGTGCGCCCTTCTGGAATGCCTTCTAGCTGCCGACCTCCTCGCCTGTTCCCTGTCGGCGCCTCTGCCTCCTTGGACTGCTTCCCTGGCTTGGACCCCTCTGCCTGCCCCCGGTTCCTCCACTGCCTGTTCCCTGTTGACGTCGCAGCATCCTCGGCTCCGCTTAGACCGTAAGACTGACTCTGTCTCTGGTCTTCAGCTTTTCCTGAACTTTTTGTGTGGGCGAGTTTCTGCCCCGTCCGCTTGCCCGGCGGCCCGGTCCAGTGCGGAGCCCCAGAGTCTGCATCGAGTTACGCATCTGCTGACTACCGGGAGCTCCGAGCTCTCTCTACTGTCCGGACGTCGGTACTGCAGCCTGATTAAAGCTTCATATAAACTCTCCAAGGTTGTCTGTGTTCTGCGTTTGGGTCCTACCACCACCCTTTCCGTGACATACACATACATACGAAATAAAGAAACCAATTGTAGAATTGCTTTCTGCAAATACTGTAACAGTATATTCAAATTTCTGTATGTATACATCAAGTCCATAATATGTGTTTTCTTTTGAGACTTTCCAAATGCAGAAAAGGGTGTCGACACTGTTCATCTTTTGTGTTAAATTACTCTTCCCCCTCCTCTCCATTCAGCCAGAAGAGTGTAATTGGCTAGCAGCAATAAGTCAAGTGACAGTTTGAGCTCACACACTGACACCACCATGATTTCAGAGGAGACAGGCATTGAGGGCTGCAACGAGAAATCTGTCCCCAAAGAGTCATCGGTCTAGGCCTCTTTCATTGTCTTTCAAGTGGGGCCAACCGCTTTTACCTGTCCACACCACATGTTGAAGCGGCGTGCAAGGATCATATTCAATACAGACTGTGCTGAGTTAGAGCGATACATGAAAAATATTTTCCAGATTGTTACTTACTTTTATGCAAGGATCAAATGTCTCAACATCTGGAGAAGCATCTATTTGAATGTTGCCCTTTCTCATCTTCTATCTTCACCGGCATTAAAGTAGCCAAGTAACAGCTGGTGTGTGTATGTGTGCACATGCACTCACGTGTGGTGCACGAGCATTTTAAGGTCCATCTTTACCCATTTGCTCAGGTTTTACTGCAGTTGGATTAGCAAGACAGGAAACATAGCTGACCATGCCTGTGTATCCTCATATTTTCATCCCTAGATTCTCACTTCTCTCTGCCTCTCTTCCTGCTGAAACCTCAGTGAGGCCACATTAACATGCTTTCCAAAATAACACTGCAAATTAGCTAAGGAAGATTGGCAAGCTTCATGGTGACAAGCTACGGCTGTGGGACTGTGATACTTGGCAAGGGAAGGTTAGTGTAGGAAGGGTTGGTTGGGATTTAAGCTGTTTATTTGTACTGCACTGTCATCCAAACAGTCAGTTGCCTCTCCACTCCTTTGTCAAGCCTCAGAGCTCAAGTGAGAATGATGGTGTTGGTGAGGAGAACACAACTTGATTCTCCTTTGGGCAGTGGCTGTCTAAAGGTAGAGTTACGTTAAGAGAACAATGTAGTCTCTATTTATAGCCCATTACCCAGACATGGGCTTTCACAGACCCGCCTAGTGGTAGGCATGGCCAAAGGATTCAGACATTACAACACCACACTGCAAATGAGCACAGGGTTTGGGAGAAAGCTTTCTAACATGAAATCCCAGTTATGCATCTCAACATCCCAGAAGAAAGTCGAATTACTGACGGGAGCGTGTCGTCGTCCTTCTCAACACTACTAGGTAGCGTAATGCGTAATTTCAGCGGGTTAATACGGAGGTACGTAATGTACATGTTACTTATTGTGCAGATAAGGTGCACGCTAGCCCTCATCATGGTAACTTTGAGAGGCAGACAAGAACGTCGTATGCTGTTGGATGCCTACAGCAATAGCATGTCTTTGTTTTTTCACTTTGTGCCTTTGCTACTGCCGGACCTCTCGTTCTTGTTGGATGCAGGTTTGGAGTGCAGACTGGTGGGAGAGGGTCGCGATGAAAGAGTTTTCAGACACAAAATGGAAAGACATTTCAGCTTCTGCCATGCTGCTGGTCCGGCGGTTCTCCTGCATTCTTGTCCTGCAACTGGCTTTCTTCGCATGTGTTTGATCCGTTTTTGATCTTACGCCTGCGCGTGAGCCGTGGCGCACGCAAACATGCATTGTCTAACTGAATTCCAACGAAGGTGTATACATGCCGGAGAAAATCGAATTCCAATCGCATTATCTGGGTGTCTTAATCAGAGTTCGAAAACTCCGATATTAGTTGGATTAACGTGTTTACATGCACTTCAGTTGTCCAGCTATAGTCGGATTAAGGCAATAATTGTTTTTTTTTCATGTGTCATGTAAACATACTGAATGATTTAGCAGAGCCCCAGGTCTCAGCACACTGAACTACAAAAGATGAGCAGACTTAGCGTAATGGCCTGCTTGCGCTCGACTTGAATACCTGAAAAAAAAGCAATCCTCTCTGGGATTTTGGTTCATCTGTAACTGTGTTTACAGTGAGACCTGACAGCAAAGAGGGGATGC
>CAAKHG010010969.1:5040-16759 GCA_901007715.1 Dactylopterus volitans | reverse complement strand
AAAAATTTAATTTTTTTTAAAAAAAAAAAAAAAAATTTTTTTTTGGGAAAATTTTTTTTTTTTTTTTTTTTTTTTTTTTTTTTTTTTTTTTTTTTTTTTTTTTTTTTTTTTTTTTTTTTTTTTTTTTTCGATTTATGTATTTAGTTTTGCACACTTTCTTTGACCATTTGCTTGTCTTTGAGCACTGCGGTCCCACACGTCTTTTGTCCAAGGATTAGATGGAAATAGAAGAGAGCAGGTCTGCTTCCTGTCAGTTGTGTGAATTAGGAGGTCACAGGTTAATGGGGAGGGCTGCCAGCTCCTGTCATGATATGCCCATCACCCAGCCTAATGCCTCACTAGTCGGCTTTGCTCTTGTGTGTCGCTAGCGAGAGAATGTGATTGGCATCATTTAGTTTCATTTAGCTAATGGATGTTCTGTCCCAGTCAAGGGCTTCGTCGAGATTCCCCTCGATGCCCGCCGGCTTCAATCGACGAGGTAATCCGCCGGTGATTTTATCCCGTCGGTCTCCGCATCAGGACCATTCCAGGTGGCGCTGGTCTAATCACAGATTTTTATTAAGCAAATGCGCCGCTGAAGCTAACCAGAGATGTCATTGTCATGCTAGGTATTAGCTGTTTAACCCTCTTTCGCTGTTCGGCTGCCACTTTTATGGAGACGGCAATTAAAGCGGCAATAAAAAAAAAAAAGAACGCATAGGTTATGTAACTTTATACCTGTCGAATGTAGACACTTAAAATTTTATGCTTCACATATTTTCTACAGACACAAGCTGGGCAGTAATAAGCTTGGCGAAATGATCATCTGAAAATATGGTCCCCAAATAGATCCATTAGGTTTTTTTCCGTTACCCACACACACACACACACTGAGCAATGAAAACGATTAGTGTTTGATTTGGTGCCCAGTCTGCAGCAATGTTGCTGGCTGGGAGAAAGGAAAAAAAAAAAAAAAGATGTCACTCCTATTAATCCTGGTAATTATGGTTTACCTGGGTCTGTATATGTCTGAATGTACTACTGGTCTTGATTGTCCATTAAAGTCAAAGCAATCATCTTGGTTTCAAAGATGAACGTCTCACCGGCTACGACACGGCCACTTCTCAGATGAGACGCAGGCTGCACCGCTGGCTGTGAAACGTCCGTCTGGCTCGTTGCGCCGCTGGGATTCAAACTTCCGCGAGCCTTGTTTGTGTTGTTTTGGTTTGCAGGGAACACACGATTGGATTTAGAAAGGCCACAGTGTTCAGTATATAGAGAGTGTTCAGTGTATAGACAGTAGATTTCGTTTGTGCAAGGAGTGACGTGTTTTACTTCAGGCTTTTGAGTACAAACTTCCTTGAAATCCCAGCAAGAGTGAAGACTCCTGTGAAATGCATTCGCACGACTATTATAACCACACATCAAAGTGGGTCAATATCTGAATTTCATTAAAACCTGCCAAGTTCACACACTGGCTTTGCTCGTCCGTCCAGTTTCTCCGTTGGCCCTTTAACTGTCTGCATTGTTCCCCGCTAATGACTCCGGTGTGTTTTACTTACCGGTGACACAGTGACACAGTGGTTAAGTGGCGTCGCCTCAGAGCGGGCAGATATTGGATTCAGGCCTCGCTTGTTTGTTAACACTGGCAGTTCCGGCTTCCTCTCGCAGGCCAGACCAAGGCTGGTTAGGTTAACTGCAAGTTGCCCGTAGGAGTCGGTGTGAAGGCCGAGGGGAGCAGGTTCAAATCCACAGCCTGTGTTCTGGTTTTTAACAGCTCCGAGGCAGGAAACCACATCATTAACTTCTGAGACTTTTCAGAGCACCAAGTAGCTCTGTTCCGACAACCTCCGGATCCAACTGGGACTTGCAGCCGCATGTTACCGCCTCCTTCCATCAAAATCGCTGTTTTGCCAATGCAGCCTGAGGAAAGATGGTCTGTGAGAACAGCTCTTTTGCATTTAAACCCACTGGCAAAACATGTAGCGTAATCTTGATGAATTGTCACCTGTATTTTTATTTAAAGTACAGCACAGATAATACTTAAACTATGACTGGCCCCCCTTTTTTTTTTTTTTTGTTGCTGTGAGTTATGTTCTGAGAATTCTGAGGGGAAAAAAAATTCCAGCTCAGGTTGCTCAGGGCTTGCTGGAGCCTCACCTTTAATGTGTGTGTGTGTGTGTGTGTTTACATGTGTGACCTCAGCAGGAAACTATGTGAGGGAATTGACTGATCTTTTAGCGCAGCAGCAACATGCCTGCCGCTGCCGCTTGACTCGCTGTGAGCGGCAGGCAGAGCGAGACTCGGAGTCACAGAGGGGAGGAGGACCATGCGCGTCCGTCCGTCCGTCCGTCTGTCTAATCTTGTGTCCTGCTCCGAGGCTCTGAGTAGATGGCGCACCGGAGTCTTCGAAGAGGATTACAGCTCTTCAGTTTGTCTTATTGCTTTGTTCTGATTGGGTTAGGGGAGCATTAGGTTGTCTGTGTCTTTGTTTTCGTCTGTGTTGTGTAAGAGAGAGCTCTGATTCAAGCGCGCTTTACCACCAGCTAGTGTGTTTTTCTTGTCCAATCTTCTTTCTAAGTCCATTTTTGAGGGGTCAGTGTCTTTGCATTGCCCTTATCACATGTCACCTGGCAGCTTATCGATTGTCATAGGCAATGTTTCCCTTAGATTTTAAGTTCGGGATGTTATCAGTGCTGTGCGTTTGCATGCTAACTATCCAGTCCTTCCTTCTCTTATTTCAAAACAACTGTTCCCATTCCGGCAAGAATCTTAAAAGGCATAACCACCTTTGTTCCCAAGAATTTTGTGCTAAAGCGTGTATTCCGTAAGGGATTTATTTGATGAAAGTGTTGTTTTCCCATGGAAGGCAAACTAACATACAGTCTGAACTTTTCTCATTATAATATCATCATTATAATAATAAAGTCAAACTGGTGATTAAATGAAATTATCTGCTTCTTTCTCCTTAAATAATTAGGTTTTTTTTTGTAAATCCAGGATAAATGTATTCTTGAGGGAACAAACTCGGCACAACGGTCATGAGTACTTCACAGGCGGGGCGCAGCCAGAAAATTATGGTAATTGTAAACAAGGAGTGTGACATGTAGCACAGATCAAATTAGGTGTGTTGTGGTTACTTCTCCGACAACTAGGCCATCCTAACGCCACAGATTAGGTAAGCACTTAGGAATTTAAAATGACAGTAGAAAGTATTTGTATGGAAATGTAACTGATATTCACTTGACATCCTATCTGTGTTCCATCAGCTTTGCTCCGAGGCCATGCTGTCAAACTTCCTCCTCCTCTGGTGATCTACTTGGTGGTGGACAGCAGGAGGCAGGATCATGGCGGAACTGCCTATCGCCCCGGGTCAGGTCTACATCGAGGTGGAGTACGAGTATGAATACAAGTCCAAGGACCGCCTTATCACTATCCGCCCGGGGGAATGCTACATGCTGGTCAAGAAGACCAATGAGGACTGGTGGCAGGTGAGGAAGGAGGAGGGTACCAAAGCCTTCTACGTGCCTGCTCAGTATGTCCGAGAGGTCCGCAAAGCCCTTATGCCTCCCCCCAAACCCATCCCACATCCTCCTGCCACCACTGGCAACACACCTCCGCAAAGTAGTGGAGCGATCTGGGTTAAGCCCACCAACCTGGACCTGGGCCCCGAAAACAGTTCCACAGAGAACCTTCACAAACACGAGTCCAACTATCGGCGCTCACCCTCCACAAAGTCCTCTTCCTCTGGACACTTTAGCCCCACCAGTCAGCGAAGGAACAGTAACCACCACGTCCCGAACAGCCCCACCGACCATGACCGGGCTCTTGCTGAGATCCTCGTGCATGGTGGGCCCCCCCAAGCCGGCCACAGAGGCGGGTCCAGCAGTCTGCCCCGCATCCGGGCGCCGGACATTGTCAGAGCCCCGCTAGACGTGGACAGCACCCTGCACTGCGACTCGGCGGGCGAGGAGAGACGCACCAATGACTCCGAGTCTGGCGATGAACTGAGCAGCAGCTCCACCGAACATCTCCAGGTAAAGTCATGAGATCTTGGCTCCACTTTGCCTCCCTTACATTCATTGCAACCCTTTTTGTTCTCAGACCATTGCCAATATTTGCAGGCAGCTGTTCTACGATTCACTATTTCACACAAAATATACATGAACGCACACATTCAACAGTTCACCTTGTGATCATTGCTGGAGCTGCAACAGTTATCGGCTCTTGCAATCACCGTCAAGCATTCTAATAATCAGTTGGTTTATGTCATTTCTTCAGAAAAGTCTTAAATGCTTCATAGATGTTAATATTTTCTTTCTTTTGTCATCTGTTGTTTCGGGGACATTTGTGGAAGTCATCTTTGACTTTGGAAACACTTAAATCTTTCACCATTTATTCAACCAAAAAACTAGCCTGATTGATTAATCGAGACAGTATTACAGTACCCTGTATTATAGTATTGCAGTACTTGGTGTCTAATAACTCTTCAGTATGTTCATGCTGGACTTCCTGGCTTGTGTTCCATTGTCTTACCTGTACCTCAACAACACACCGCCCACTGCTGCCGCCCCCGACGCCATTTTAGCACAGTGCTGATTTCATCTGAACACGATCTAAAGCTCCTGTGGACCAGCTGAAGGCAGCCTCACTGGGAGGCTCGGTCAGGCCACGTTTGTTCCTCAGGTCATTTACTCACACTGCTGCTGAACAAAAGTTGGTGAGAAAATGGAAACTAGGCCTGTGTAATGCTGCTGCTGTGTAGGCCTGTTTCACTTATTTTTATTTTTTTTATTATTTGTTTTTTGAGTGTATGAAGGAGTGGACTCGAGCTAAGTTTTCAGGTTACTCATGCAGTATGGTTGCTTTCACGGTTTGTGGAATTTTGACCTAAATACCAACACTAAAAATATCAGTTCTGCAGTGGTATCACAGCAAACAAGAAGAGTCATCTAACACATCCATTGCTTCACAAACGTATTTGCACAGATTTGTAGCCGTTTTGTGCAGTTTTTTTTTTTTTTTTTATTTTTTTAACATAATTGTGGTTTTGGTCTGTTAGTCTGTGTCACACTTCTGTGAACTGCTATAACTTGCTATAATTCAATTTTAAAGAGCTAGAATGCTGCTCTTTCTAATCTCTCCCATCTTGGAAGGTTTGTAATTGTTATATAACTGCTTTTTTGATGATTTCAGTGTCTTCATTGTTAAGGAAAAACGACATTAATCCACATTTCTGTGGATGGGCTGATGTTTAAACTATTAAAGGTTAAGACATATAGATTATTCACACTGAAATCAGCATGCACATGACAGTGGACAAAACGTGCAGAGCAACAGGAGCGCCTGCTTTTGTTTAAAATTGTGGCTCCATTTTTTTTTTCTTTTTTTCAAACCTCCAAAAAACAGTTCAAAATGCACTCATTCGAGTAGTTAGAGAAACCCACATATTTTGGGTTGTATGCAGTTCAGACAGCATCAAGGTTAAAAATTGCAACAACATTCGTTGTATATGAGGGCAGAGTGCACACAATGCCAGGCTAGCTGGGACAACATCATCTGCAAACCCTTTGAAAAGTAGGAACTTAAGTGCAATGTATTATGCATTGATGTAAGCACAGATTGGAGAGTGTTTGTGAAAGGTTATCTAAAAATACACAATTTCAAAGGCCACGTATTCTCTGAAAGCCATTCAATCCACTTCACAATGAAGTTCCTTCCTTTCTCAGAGAGTCGGTTTGCCATGTAAATAGCAGGGGAAAGGTCAAAGTAGCCAAGCTTGTTTTTGGTTTTGTAGACAGCCGGTTCAGATTTTTCGGCGTACCTTCCACATGCGCAAATATGATGGCAAAAACGAAAAAAAGTCTTTTTTTAAACCTGCCTCACACAATTTTCACATAAGGTCTCTCTACTAAATGAGCGTTGTAAAAGCGTCTTGGACTGCAAGGCATTGCAGTCAGAGAAAGACTAGGTTTTATTAAATGGTTGAAGGTTCCATCTGTCGTGGCGTGTTTGGAACCTGCTGTCACTCAGGACTTTAAATACACAGCTGAGGAGTGGGTGGCTACTATTAAAGCTCCCTGATGTTTGTGGTTTACAAGTATCAGCATCGACGCTTACATTTTGGATGACGGAAGTGGCTTTGGTGCAAGTGTGACAATGAGGTGTCCTGCCGCAGGAACGGGGCTGTGATTTGATGAAGCTCACCTCCACCTTGTGTTGCATTTTTACCAGGGAGGACGTGTGATTGAGGATGTTTTTTTCGGATCAAATCTTTCATCCTTCTCATCGTTACTTGTGCCCATACTTAATGTCCAGAGCTCCCTTGTTGGTCCAGCACCGTTTTCATTAACAAGATGATTGATGAACCGCTGACGCAACGGTATTCTGGTGACTGATTGTTGTTTGGTCAGGTGCGCCCACTCCTGCAAAGCATGTGTGAGGCAAAGGTTGAGAGGACTGCTAGTTTACGTTTCCTCTGTCCTGACAGCATGTTGATCACTTCTCATGCATTAGTCACAACCGAATGATGCAGACCTCCCCTCTTCCCACTTCCATCTTTCTCCTCTGGCGTCTTATCTCAGCCTCTTCTTCTTCCTTCAACACAATTTGAAAGGGAGGAGATGAGTGGTCGCCAAAGCAGTAGACACACGGCTGATTATAAAAGCAAAGCAGCAGCGTTGCAGGAAAGCAGGGCCATGTTTGGCCTTGCAGCTCTCAGGCTTTCTTCCTTATTGCCAACTCATCCAGCTTCTTCTGATAAGCTACTCAATCAGGCCCAGAGGAGTGTGTCCGCGGAGCTGCGCAGCTCCCTCAGAGGTAGGCACTTATCTTGGCACTCAAACCCACTCGTCACTGTTGCGGCCATTCCGCTTTCAACAGCTGATCTGCTTTTTAATAACGTTTGAGAATGTTATTACAAAAGGCCCAAAATTAACATTTATCTATTTGGCATTTGCGATATCTCAGACACTGCAGTCCAAATTTGGTGAATTAGAAATACTGACTTGAATGATTAACTTTTATTGAAGTCTTTTCTCTGCCTACAGTGTAAAAGAGAGTAAAGGCCTCGCACACCAGAATTTAAAACAACAAAATGTTTGAAAAGCAGTTCCCCTCAATCTTATCGTTGGATTTGCACATGGAGGCAAACAAAATCTCATGAATTTTTTAGACGTTTGCCAAGAATTGCAAGTCGGAACACTTGTTTTCTTTTTCTTTTAGTTCAAGTGGCAAATTTGCATTTTGCATCACTGCTGCATCTGCATTCAAAGTTTTGGTCAAAAGAAAAGCATTTCTCCCAGTTGACCTCGACAAAGTCATGTAAACATTGTTTTTCATTCCCACCCCTTCACTTTTTTGCCACTTGACACAGCCAAAGCAGAGAGCACAGAGCTTAGTGGTCACAACATTGATATTCATTTTCTCATAAGTCATTGATTCTTTTTGTCGGAAAAATGACACTAAGTTATCATAAATGCATACAGTCTGTGTTAAAGTTCCCGGCCATGGTGGATTGGTCATTGTATCCACTGAAGCAGATTTTCCCCTCCAGCCACTCAGTACATAATGGCTGTCTGGGTCTCAATGTTTTTTAATTTGCTGCTTCACTGCACAGCCTCGTCCTTTCTGCGTTTCATCACTCCTCTTTGCTTCAGCACTTGTAAGAAACACTTGGTTTTTGCTGCATAGTGTTTGCTCTTTATGTAAGAGCTCACGCGTCGCGATGTTGTCGCTGACGGTTTGTTTTTGTCTCGTGATTAGGTCTATTTTTGTCCTGAAACTTGATGATGTTTTGGTGCCTTGATTGGCCCCCGCTGTGATAGATAAACACCAAGCGGGACGGTTTATTCCTCTATTAACCTGCCACGGTCTCTCTCCTTACTGCGTGTTCCCGGCCTTTAAATTTGAAATCAAAGCCCTCAAGATTCTGTAATTACTCAAATCAAAAGAACTGATTGATTTACTATTCAGCTGATATGGCCATATCATGGGCCTATCACAGACACATCCATGTTAGCACGTACTGCATATTTGTATGACGTGAAAACTTTGTTTACAGACCTTATAATCCAGTAAACAATGCTTGGGTGGATTTTAAATGGTCTTGATACTTAGCAGTTACAGTGCTGGTGTTGCCGTAATTGGCAATTGGTTGGTAGTGAAAATGCAATACTGATGTTTAATCAGTGATAAATAATTTAATATTGACATTGTAAAACATGTTAAAGGTGATTTGAATTTTCATTTAATTAAGCGACCTGCTTAAGAAAGCAGCCGTCTGAGTAACTTCACAATGTCATATCAGTCCGCAATCAACCTATGTTCATTTCGATCAATCTTCATTTACATTTACTTGATTACATTTCCATCTGTAAATGGTTTGAGTTGTTTCTCTGCATATTATGAGTAGCTTGTGTGCGGCAAAATCAACCTGCTGTTAACTTAAAGTTGAGAATTCTTTTATGCCAACCAGAACAACAACAATGGTGCTCACCTCTGAAAACAATGTCAGTCTGACAGCCCCTCATCTCTGGTGGCCACAGTCGGTCTCAGCCACTCAATCCTTTCAGGTGTAATCAACTAAAAACCTCTGACTCTCAGCAGGATGATCGATAGTAAGAAGCACTTCATTTGTTTGATTACCTCGAGCGGGTTGGCAAGACTTCGTCTTTATGCTCCCCGACCCCATCAGTTCGTTGAGAGCATAAAAACACACATGCATATCAACGTTGAGCCATCTCGCACATGACGTGGATCGTTTTTACGTCAGTCGAGCGGTCGTGTTAGCATCGCCATTCAGTTGTGCAAAGAAACACGTGAGTTTGTTTGCACAGGCAAGCCATCTGCACTACTATTACTTTTCACTCCGTGCCTTATTAAAAAGGCTTATTATGAGTGCTGTGAACAGTATTGTTTTTTTTTTTTATTGTATCCCCCATGTTTTCATGCAGAGGACCCTCGGATGGAAACATGAAGCATAGGCTTTAATGTGAATGTAGCTTTAATTAATTGTCATAGAGGATTTGCATTCATTCAGCTTTTTCCTTCTCACTCTGGATACTGAGCAGCATCACTGCTGCAATCAAACCCCTTGCTCAAGGGCACCAGCTGCTAACAGATGGTGTAGCAGTTTAAACAAAGCTAAGATTGAATAAGCAGTCCACACAATTTCCCAAACACTTACTGCGTTTAACATCTCAGTGTTTTACTGAAATTGCTGGTGACATTTTTATCCTTGCCGTCTTATCTTTGTTCGGTTTTCTCCCGGATTGCCGTGGATTGCCTCTATGGGTTTTAACTGGTGACCTTTGTCACTAAGCTAATTCTCCAGTTTCCGTGTCACCACCCAGCCAGTAAGATGACTGTGACCATATTAATTAGGGCTGCAACCAGTGATAATTTTCCCAGTCAGTTTACCTGCATAACATTTACTGTCAAATAATCAGTAAAGTTATTTAGTTTATTAAACATGAGAAAACATTTCTCCTTGATGAAACTAAGCTAAAGATGATTTTTTTCAGATTGAAAAATAGTGCGAAAAGTCTCTTCGAGTCGATGTTGAAAATGACTCCAGCTGTTCAGGGTTGATTAATGAAGTAAATAAAACTGAAACACACTCGTCAGCGCATCTCTTGTGGATTCCTGTGTGTTTTGGGATTTGAGCCCCAAGGTGAGTTTCCAGATGTCTGCTTTCAGGGAAATCGCCGTCAGCAAACAATAGTTAATTTTGGGAGGAGGCAGAAGGGTCTCAGTGGGGTGCTTTTACAGTACGCTGCAGTAGTGGCAGAATGTGTGCTCATTGCCAGTGCTGCGGAGCGCGTCTGGGGGGGGGGGGGTTAGTGCTGCACTTCAGACAGGCCAGCAGCTGACCCAATGCCCTTTCCACACTGTGTGTGTGGTTCTTGAGTAAAAGAGCTGTGGTTCTGACAGGTTTGACACCCCCTCACATTGTGCTCTTTGCTTTGTGCTGTTTTCTTTTACTGTCATTTAAGTGTTCAGCGCTAGTCTCACTGTCCAAATAAACCTTTGGGACTGTGGAGACATGTGTGCTTGCGTTTGTGTGTGTGTACGTGCGTGCGTGCGTGTTTTAGTAGTACTGTACAGTATGAACACCTGCCTAACACTGTGTGTAGGTCTCCCTTTTGCCATCAAATGGGGCACCAAGATGTTAACAGCAGATCCTTTAATTCCTGTAAATTGTGAGGTGGGGCACCCGTGAATCGGATTTCTTTGTCCAGCACGTCCCACAAATGCTTGATTGGATTGACATCTGAGGAGCATAACAACCAGTTCGAGGTGTTGACTTGGCCTGCAGATTCCCCAAAGTATTCCAGAACCACATTTTGCTTTGTGGCAGGACACATTATCCATTGCTTTCTTCCCATAGTGCACCCTGGTGCTTGGTGTTCCCCAGGTAAGCGACGCACATGACCCGACTATCCACATGATGTCAAAGAAAATGAGCCTCCTCCTTCTATTGCTCCAGTTCTGATGCTCAGGTGTCCATCATTGGTACTTTCGGCAGTGGACAGGAGTCAGTCACCCTGACTACTCAACACACAACAAGCACCTATGACTGTGTATTGTGACACCTTTCTGTCAGAGCCAGCATTAGCTTTTTCAGCACTTTGAGCTGCAGTAGCTCATCTTTTGGATGAGGCCACACAGGCCAGCCTTTGCTCCCCGTCAATTAACCATGACCCTGTTACCGGTTCACTACTTTTCCTTCCCTGGACCACTTTTGATAGGTCCTGACCACTGATGACCATGAAACACTCTAAAAGAGCTGCAGTTCTGAAGATGTTTTGACCCAGTTGTCTAGCCATCACAATTTGCTCCTTGTCGAAGTGGCTCAAATACTTGTGCTTTTTCCTGCTTCTAACACATCATTTTTGAGGACAAAATGTTCACTTGCTGCCAAATATATCCCACCCACTGACAGGTGCCATGGTAACCAGATGATCAGTGTTATTCACTTAACCTGTCAGTGGTCATAATGTTATGGCTGATTGGTGTAGATGTGACTTTTATGAAAAAGATGCCAATCAAAACGGGGCCGAAAGCGTCCTTTATTCAACTTTGAAGCAAGTTTTTTTTTCATTCATTTATCAAAAGAAAAAGATCTGATACATTTTGCATTGATAATATGATGAAATGATGTGTCAAAGAAATGGGAAGACTTTGATTCTCACTTAACATCTGCTGGTTTTTAATACCCTATGCCGCCTTTACCTTTTGGTCAGCATACAGAAAATGCACCGACCAGCGTGAACCCCGCGACCCTGATAAGAAAGAAGATTTGGGAAAAAAATAACCTCAACTGCGAATGGTATAATAGATTTTCTGGGTAGCGATTATGGCGGATCATCCAGCATAAACCGTTACTTTGCCTTGTATCTTTGATTAGAGATAAAGAACGACAGCGTGCGTGCGTGTGTGTGTGTGTGTGTGTATGTGTGTCTGACAATCGCACAGTTCCTCACTTTATGGAGCTTTTCTTAATCCCTTCAGGAGCTTCAAGTGTGTGTGTGTGTGTGTGTGTGTGTGTGTGTGTGTGTGTGTGTGTGTGTGTGTGTGTGTGTGTGTGTGTGTGTGTGTGTGTGTGTGTGTGTGTGTGTGTGTGTGTGAGGGGGGGTGTGTGCGTGTGTGTGTGTGTGTGTGTGTGAGTGAATGTGTGTGTGTGTGTGTGTGTGTGTGTGTGTGTGCATGTGTGTGACGGTTCTCCGTCTCGGAGCGA
>CAAKHG010010963.1:1520-16236 GCA_901007715.1 Dactylopterus volitans | reverse complement strand
GTTTCAGGCGTCGTCCTGTTTGTCCGCACAGGACGTGACCGAGCTCAGTGTTCGGGGTTCACACAAGATATTATAGGTCTGGAGAAGGTCTGCTCGAGTTTAACAGTTCGACATGTTTTAGGTCAAACACCTACGATTGATTTGGAACACTTCCATCTTTTGCCTCTGATAAGCCGTAGCGAGGAGGTCAGGATCATATCTTGGCCCCAATCTTGCAAGGTTGAAGAGTTTAAAAGATTCCTGGTTTGGAATCCTAATCCAGATCTTTCCCACAGGTGTGGCTTTTGAGAAATAATAGTTTAAAAAAAAAAACTAACCCATAAATTTTTCAATTCAGTAATCCTGCAAACTAAGATGCAGCCAAACGCGGGAAAAAACATAACCACCGTGGTGCAGGTCAACACGCAGCGCAATATACAATATTATCCTAGTTTCTTGTCAGTCGTGGACAAGTGTTCTTTGATTTTTGCTGTTAAATGTCATCCATGTGCTTGTGTAAAGACCAAAACATGCTCCTATCTGCGCAAATCTACATCACCAAAGCTCTTTTTTGCATATGAAAGCGAAGATACTTTAATCTTTTTATTCATCTTTTTGTGATTCGTGGCACACGTTTTTTCTTCGATTTCATATTTACCAAATGCATCAGATCAGGGGTTCCATCGGATGGATGTCAGAACTGGTCAAGGCATTTTTTTTTCCTATTGATCCAAAATCAGTTATGGTAATATTCAGCACAAGCTGATGCCTGATTAGTTTTCCATCAGCTGTACAAACAGGCTCCGTTAAACAAAAAGCACATTTTGCCAGCAGAGACGCTCAGCCGGCCTGCTGCCCCCTGCTGAGACGGGCTGGCTCGCCTCCTGCCACTTTGACACCCTTGCTGCTCCCGGTTGAAATAACCAGACTCGCGTTCGTTCAGCCTTTAGATTTTGTCTCTGTTGTTGAACAAGCGGGACGGATGTGACGTTTTGACACACCGAGACAAGTGCAGGTCGCAGATGGACCAACGGCAGACTTGAGTGTATCGGGACCCCAGTAGAGAACGGCCGCACACAGAAGTCAGTTAATCTATTTTTTTCCCAGACCAAATATCCAGTGTACACGTTTAAAACATAACAATAATCAAAAGTCTCGCCGTAAAGATGTAGCTAGTGCGCCTGAATGGTCATTCGAGTTAATACTTCCTTTAGAAATGAGCACAGAGAATTCCATTAAACCTTAAAAATGGATGTGATGGACATGTAAGGTTGGTTGAAATCATTTTAGCAGCATTAAATCATGTTAGCGTGGGCGCGGTTAGCAAGAATAATAATAATAAGACTTTTCCTGTACTCTTTGTTTACAAAGTACTTTCATGGTAAAAAAAACAACCAAACAAACTATGTCTTACATGTAGCTGCAATATTTGTCTGCATATGAACAGCTGTCAATCAATTTGAGAGGGACTGCAGGTTCGAATGATGTGTTTTAGAATTTGGTGGTGGGGACCATTTTGTTTACAGTGTTAGTGTTTTGCCTTAAAACAAAAAAAAAAAACAAGTATTACTGCAGTCCGTGTTTTTACAGTGAGCAGTTTGATGTGTTTTGTTCACTGAATTAATAAATTGTCATTTGCCTATACCTCAGTTTGTGTGTGTGTTGTGGTCCTGATTATGTCCTGCGACAATGACAGTGGTGTTAAGAGGTTCATATTCCACCTCTGATGTTGGCAGTCGTGTCTGAAGAACCCGGGTTCTTCTCTTCTTGTGTGCGTGTCTGATATGCGGCTGCGCGGGTGTTCGCTGGCGGGTAGGTGTGTGACTTGGTGTTGATCGCTATCTGATTTATTGAATTTAAATGATTTTTTTCTTCAAATGCCATCGTAAAAGTAAAACTATTTTTTTAAAGCATCTTAACAAACACAAAATTTGATATATTTGGTGCCGGCCGCAAGGCTACGATCGTGCTTGGCGTTTGCGCTGCACTGCAAGCAGCCGCGCCGGGGCCTTCCCCCTCTGCCCGGCTTACGTGGTTGCTCTTTGGAGGAGACAGACGAGAGGTCTGACCCGCGAAACGGTTCCGCGCGGTTCACCCGAAGCTCCCCTCGCGGCCTTTCCAGCGGGCTCGAGGGATTCCATAGCTCGGCCAACGGGCGACCGTTCTTCCTTGATCGAGCGCACCGTTCTTCTCCTCACACAACAAAGCGCTGTTGCTGCTGCCTGCGGCTCACGCAGTCTCTGCGGCTCACGCAGTCTCTGCGGCTCACGCAGTCTCTGCGGCGCCTGCGACGGCGAACTCCGTCTTGCCCCCCGCTGCTCGGATTAGTCTTCTCAGATGTGCTCCGGTGGGAGAACTTGAAAACTGTGCCACGCTTCTCCAGGGTGGAGTCCGGAACTGTGGCAGCCTCAATGGCAAACCTTAACAAACCCAGTTGAGCAGCACGGAACATGTTTCCCGCGGCTTCTCCTCACAGCTGAGACCATGTTGGTCATATTGTATAATCCTTTCCAAAGGTTTGACCTTCATGCAGGCAGCTATTCAGCTGACCTCGAGTTTTGCTTTGTTAGCAGCGACTTGTCCCGGTAAAAACCAGCCGTTCCCCCGGCTGTGGCGGGCACCCGACGTTTTCCTCAGCTCCGCTCCTGTCGTCCAAATATGGTAGGTCCTGCTTTCGGAATTCCGATAAGGCGCTGCACGTGAAGCCAAACACTGGGCCTCCGACTGTCTTTCCTGTTTTCATTAATGACTTTTAAAATGTTTTTCTTTGTCCCTCGAAAAACGTCAGGCAAGTAAAAATGCAAGTAAGACCTGCTCAGACATTTGCTTAGAATTTCCTATTTTAACTCGTCCCTTGAGAATTCATTATTGTGTACAAACTGTAGAGTTTCCTTGGGGATTAAATCTCAGCTTCGCCATTGGACAGACGCGTATTCCCGATTTCTTGACTTTTGTTCTTTGGTACCTGCGTACGTTTTAAAAGCCGAGCTCACTCTGTAGCCCGGGTGCACTTTTATCTGCTGTTGTGCGATGTCATGTTCTTGCTTTGCTTACATGAATACACCCCCCACTTTGTCGTTCTTATTGTTCCTGGTTCTGCAATTGATCTCAATCTGTGTTTAATATCCTCACTGAGAAGTCTGTATTTATGATTGTTCAGTAAAAAAAAATGCAGTCAATGGTTTTGTATAAAGCGCAGCGGTATCGCGGTATTTAAAAAAAGTATCAACTCCTAACATATCGACTGGTGTGTATCAAAGAATCGATATTAGGTATTGATATGCCGATCCCTACCCGCACTTTAATACTCAACCAGCAGGCTGGAAGTTTGGAGCGGAGAACCAAACGGAATTCTTTCACTTGACTCGGTGAGTCGACTTCAGAAACACTCTTTTTTTTTTCTAATGGACGTTTCAGGTTTTTTTTTTTTTTAAATACGGGCCTCCTCATGTCTGTGTGTTCCACTCCGCACATGAAAAAATTTGATACACTGGCTGAATTCTCTTCCCGAGCTTTTTCTCCCATTAATGGGGAAGAAGAAGAAGACGCGGGCGGGACTTCATCCAGTGGCACCGGGACGGCATCTACGCGAATGGAGTCGGCGCAACTTCCCGGCACCTCGGCGAGGCGAGGCGAGGCAGGGCCGCTTTATTTACAGAGGGGGAACTCAAGTCGGTTTTGCCTGGGGCCCCCAAATTGTTGGAGACGGCCCTGACTGTAAGCGCTCTATCATAAGTGCTGCATGTTCTCCCCTGATAACCCGTGTGTGTGTGTGTGTGTGTGTGTGTGTGTGTGTGTGTGTGTGTGTGTGTGTGTGTGTGTGTGTGTGTGTCCTAATGGTCACCAAAAGTCTCATAGTCCACCAGAGCAGATGTAAATTTGGCTGAATCAACATTCAAACTCTAATCAACTAATCAACTTATATAAAACGTTTGCACATAGTTAAAAGTTAGCACATAAATAGTAACACTTATTTCATATATTTCTTAACTTTATTTATGTCATTATGTGCTTACAAGTACATTATTGAATGTTAAACATATAAAGAGAACAGAGAGTAATGCTAATTCTGATGAGATGTGCCGTTAAAGCGCCATGCAACTATCTCACCACCATGGTCGAAACCACGGATTTTAACAGTAATTTAATCAAACTTAAAATAATGGCCAAATGTACACAAAGTTTCACATTCAGTGAGCTATACAGCTACATAGTCATACATTGGCATGCAAGCATTCAGGCACCACTTGAAAAAAAAGTATCTAATTTTGTGTTGCTGTTTTAATTGCAAAGGTTTGGATCGATATTTTCTAGGCTATGGGAGAAAAAAAACAGTATGATCAGAAAACATTGATGGATAGTTACATGTCGATTAATGTCCAAAAAGGTTGGAGACCATATTCAGTAGCACCCCCCCCACACGCCACCCCACACCCTCCTTGCATGCACAGCTCTCCTCTTTGTTAAATAAGGTTTTACTCATGTGACGGCGAGGACCTGCTTGCGCAGTCTGCTACAGACTCTTGTTGTTCTTAAGGAGCCAACAAAAGGTTGATCATTTTTAAACACCATGCAAGTGCACACTAACGACTCTCTCTCTCTCTCTCTCTCTCTCTCTCTCTCTCTCTCTCGCTCTCTCTCTCTCTCTCTCTCTCTCTCTCTCTCTCTCTCTCTGTCTCTCTCTCTCTCTCTTACTGTCTCTGCGTGTGTGTGTTAGGGTAAGGAAGAGTTTGAGAAGAACCAAAGACAGCTGCTGGAGAAAGGCAACATTACCAGACATAAGACACAACTGGAACAGCAACAGGTATGAGTGGTGTGTGGTGGTGCGTGTGTGTTTGTGTGTGCATGAGACACAGAGAGAGAGGGAGAGAGAGTGGTTTACTGGGGTTTACTAGCATATGTGTTTGATTTCATCTGAGTGCGCATGTGGATTATTTAATTGTTCTGGCAAAGCAACCCTTTCATTCTCTTACAGCGTGTCAGGATCATGAACACACAAAGTCACTTTAAGAGGCACTTTGAGGCTTCTCAAAGTGAGGTCAGGGAGCCCCTGGGGGTCTTCATTAACTTTTATTGAAATGCTTGTGAAAGGCTTCTGAAAGTTCAGCAAAAAAAAACAACCTCTGACACAATCAATGATCCAATCTTGAAATATGCAGTTTCAGTCAAGGGGAATATAGTTGTGTTTAAATATTGTTTCCGGCTCTGTTTTGCTAATTCTTAGTTGTTGTTTTTTTTCTTATACCTTATTTCTTAGTCATCTGCTGTAAATTCCAGGCCTTGCTTTGACAAAAATATCTGCAACAAAAAGTTCAAAACAGATGCGTCTTGTCACAATCCATAACCAATTTATGTGTGTATGAGCCGACTTAATAAGCACCTGAGCAGAACTGCGACTATTCAACCCCCTCAACACCCTTCCTCTCTTACCAGATCAAGCAGTTTGAGCGGCTAGAACAGGAAGTCAGCCGACCAATCAACAACGACATGACTGGCTGGGTCCCGTCCCCGCACCACCCTTCAGCCAACCAGCTGGCCCAGAATGGCTCCTCCACCAAGCTGTGCCACGGCGACCGCCAGCTCCTCCTCTTCTACCAGGAGCAGTGTGAGCAGAACGTCACCACAGTGACCAACGCCATCGACGCTTTCTTCACTGCCGTCAACTCCAACCAGCCGCCCAAGATTTTCGTCGCTCACAGCAAGTTTGTCATCCTCAGCGCGCACAAGCTAGTTTTCATAGGCGACACGTTGTCCCGGCAGGCCAAGTCCCCCGAGGTGAGGGCGCAGGTAGCCCAGAGCAGCAACACCCTTTGTGAAAAACTCAAAGACATCGTGATCAGCACAAAGACAGCTGCGTTGCAGTATCCGTCACCCGGAGCCGCCAGGGAGATGACTGAGAGGGTGAGGGAGCTGGCGGGGTGTACACAGCACTTCAGGATGGTTCTAGGACAGCTGCTGGTCATGTAAAGGTGAGGAGGGGGGACAGAACAGTGTCACAAACTGAGGTGCCCCAGGGACCCACGGGAGTTATTTCTCCCTATCTAATAGGGTGGTCACCCTGTACGCCCCGGCAGCACAACGCAGGAGGACACGGAGACTCCAAACACGTACAGGAAACCCTGGTCCAGTGTGAGGCTGGAGACCCCACATGCCTGAATAGGGCCCGGTTTTCTGTCTCTTACAGCATACGGAGACCCTGTGCAGACTCGGATCCGGGGGATATATATTCTTTATGGCACTGTGGACTCCTCCCTCACATCCATCCTCTCCTTCTCCAGACCCTACCTCACCTTTCCCTGGGACCATTCCTCTCTCATCTCAGACAAACAAAGGAAGAACATTTTATTGTCAGTGGGCTGGGCCAATGGTTGTAAAATAATTACTGTAAATATTTAAGTTACCTATTTAGCCAGAAAACCAGAATGAAAAAAAGACTAAAGAACTTCCAGTATATAAATATATGGTTCTTTTTTTATTTGAAGAAAGAAAAGATGAAAAGATGAAAAGATGAAAGTGTAGTTTTTAGACATTATCAATAATTATTATTATTATTGCTATCTGATTCCTGATCCTTGTATCACTATTGTTATGGATGTGTAAATTCCAGATGTTTGACGGTATGTTGTAGTGCTTCTATGCTCTTTTCCAACCCTGACAAAGGCTACAGCTCTGAATGTTGCCTCTTGTGTGGGACAGTGCTGTCCACACTTATCTCAGAGCAGGCAACACACTGTGCTGTTGCCTCTTGCATCCAAAAGATGTCCTCAGAACTGTACAGTTCCACTACTGCAGTTATTAAAGATGATCTCTGTGCTGTCTAATTTGCTTTTTTTCCCCCTGCAAAACTATGTTTTTGGTTGTTTTGTATGAGGCATGTATTTGAGAAAAGGAGTGTAAAAGGTTAAGGACAACCAATGAAATTAAACTTGCTTTTGTCTTTTCTCCTACACCATGTTATGGGCTTTCTGTAATTCTGAACAGTAAAACATGGAGCAAAGAGCTTCAATGTTTTCATTCTCCCCCACGGCTCTATATGGACAAATAACTTCATTAGACTGAGCAAGTGGGTTATAAAACTGAGCTAAAAGATACTAAAAGGTATCAGGTTTACTGGTAATCCTCTGTGGTTCATTACCACAAGCAGAATTTGACTTGTACAATTCATGTTACAATTGATTCTAAGCTGCATTTTACACTGCACCATTACTGCAGAGGTCAGGAGCTGCCAAACCTCAAAGAGGAGTAATTTAACTATACTTTTATTTAGATGCCTCTGAATTAATCTGCCATAGAGTTACTGACCTAACCTTTAAATTTATAATGATTTAACATTATAATTTTTTCTTAATCATCTTTTCTTTCCTTTTTTAAAGATTTTTTTTTTCTTTTTCCCGGTAATTTTCAGAGAACTTATTTACATATTTCTTGCTAACCTACTTTTGGACTTTTCTTCATGTCTTTAAAAGAAATCAAATTAATTTGCTTAGGAGAAAAGTGATTGCCAAATTACAACATTTTAAAAATGTATTACTAAGACTAAAGTACAAATATTACAACAAAATAATACTTATTTTCTATGGATAGATATTTTTAAGAGTCAGAGCGGTGATGCTAGATCATATTTCTTGTGAAAATTTTGTGACTCTAAATATCTGCATACATGGACATTGAGGAAGGTCACTTTAAATGGTGGTCCGTGAATGACTGAAAAACAACTGGAGGACCAGAACATTAAAAAAAATGGAAAACCCCTTGGATGTACAGTGCTTCTGCTATGACTTTCATGCAGCACCAAACCATAACAGAAGTTATCTTAACATAGAGAGCAGGTTCAGACTTCGTCCAGAGGGCGACAGAGGGACAAACCTCAAGCGGAGCCAGGCTCTGGATGGTGGCCATCTGATGTGAGAGACGGAGAAAGAGATGTTCCGGTCTCTGAAGTAGGATGTGATTATTAGTGCCAGTTGCAGCGCTGACGTCAAACACAAGTCCTGTGTCAGATGCAATGAGGTGATCATTCATAACAGAGATGAAAGGAAGATTACATATGTTGGGTGGCTAAAACATGGTGATCAAAAGAAGCGCCTTCATTCCAGCTAGTTTGAACGATTATGGTAAGTTTGTAAAGATATGTTATGTAGTAAAACCTGCCAATGATGTGCAAAAATCCGTCCACTTTTTTAGTGGCCTGGAGCCTCAGATCTCTAACTCTTTGTTTGGATCCAAGCACCCAATGGCGCAAAGGCCCTATTGTTTCTGTAAGGATTCTTATTAACTGAAGCTTGGTAATTTGTTGAGATTATTCTCATGAATGAAAGCTCATGAAATTTGATGAACACCTCAGTCCTGACAACAGCCTGGCCCCATGTGTGGCTCAGGAAGTCCATAGCAGCACATTTGAGTCTCCCCAGGATAACCAGTTTATAATGTACAATTTGTTGCATCGGATTTGGTGAGTTTTGACAGGTGACGTTGTGAGAGGATTCACTGTATTCAATTTGCTCACAGATTTTTGTTATCTTGCATGGTGTTGAAACATTGATATATGCATCACTTGATTTCTCAAATTCAAATCAACAGGTTATGATGCATATTAATGATGGCATGGTCCAAATATGGTCAAAATCAATCTCTGTTAAAGCCATTAATTTCACATTTAGTGTGGATGAGTTCAAAAGTGTCCTAATTTTATATTTATGCGCTCTGTGACATCAGTAACTGTATTTTGGAGGTGTTACTACTTTGTGGACTGAAGAGGTTTGCCATTGCAACAGCAGCAAGCTGTTGTGAAAAAAAGACATACATCACTCATTTACTAATGTTTACACTTTTAAGGTTGGTGTGGATAGATAGATTCCTATAGTCTCTTGACATCCTTCTTAACAGGCTTGGCCTGAGAACATCTACATGCCAATTTTCCGTTTTTATTATAGTGCTCCTTAGGGCAACAGGATACAACACTTTTGCAGGCTGATATAGACCTCCTCAAAACCATCCCCTCACCAAAAAGCATTTGGCAACAGCGGCAATGAAAAAAAGGGAAACATCTCAGCTTCAACAAGAAACCTTTAATATTTCACAGCTGATGCGAACATGTTGCAGCTGAAAAGATTCACGAGGGTGTTGAAATGAAATCCATGAGATCCTTCCAATTGGATCCACAGATATCAGACAAAGGTGGACGATGGACATAATGGCACCATCCTTATGTTGTTCTGTCGGTATATGCAAAACTCATCCAATTGTGGGACCTTTTGTGGTCATCATGGTGTTTGCTACCACGTAATTCTATCTTTTCTGCTGAGTGATGACATCACACTGAGTATACCGAGTGCCCTTTCCTAGGTGGTCAAGGGAGCGTGGTGGGAAAGAAAAATAAGAAAACACTGACTATAAGGAAGATGCAACCGAATTATTGCAATAATGCGTTTTTTTCAAGTGTCATGTAAACGTACTGACTGACTATAAGGAAGATGCATGTCGCTTCTGTGTCAGTGCGCTAGCAAAGCATTTTTTAGTTGTTCACTCTTCATTGACATTTTTTTTAATTCGTCTGAAAATGTTTGATCAGTGCAATAACAAAACAGGACCTAAGTACAGGACACCGAAGGATGCTTAACAGAAACAAAAATCAGACAAATAACAGAAACACAAGCCGAACCAATGCAGAGTAAAGTAACAGAACTAAACTATGTACCAAAAGCCGCGGCACCCTGATGAGTTTTGAGGGATGATTTGAATGAGTCCACGGTAGGGGCGTTACAAAATGGGAACGGTTCTTTTGGTACTATCCACAACTTTTGTCAGTGGAAACGCCCTCTATCTGTACCGTACCATACAGTACCTGTGGAAACGGGGCTTTATAGTAATAGTGGTAGTAGTGATCTTATTGTGATAAGATTATTTGGCTTTTTTTTATTTTATTTGCATAACAACAGCTATGAGTCAGACAGGAGTTCATGTATGGCTTGAGAAAGTAAATCAACAAGCGTCGGGGTAAATAACTTTTTCACTACATTATTTTATCAAATGGTTAGAAAACAACTTTTTGACTATTTAAAATGTGAATCCGCTGTTTGCACAGGTCGGTTTACTACACACTCCGATATAAATATCATATATCAGTGTCAAAAACAGTAACTGCTGGCATGACAAGCTTCAAGCTTTACCTTCATGTATCAAATGCAAATAAAGTCCACCAGCTCACTTTTTTAACCTCCCATGTCGGCGACGACCCAACCAGGGTGGCTCGCTGCCACCAGTATGTCGTCCTCAGCATATTATCGAGTCAGCGTGTTCCGTGCTGCCTGGTGGTCACCAGCAGGGTTGGTTAATGAAACGTTTTCAGGAACGCCGCACTGTAACATTTAAAGTAGCACACTGTTGGTTTGACACGTCAAGAGAGTCTAACCAGTTGAGGAGTACTAATCCACCTATAAAGATAATCCAAACCTCCTTGCTAAGGCTTTGAACCATGAGACCTCAAAGACTGAACTGACCTGGTAAGTACTTGAATTTGAGAGGCGACAAGGACTTGAAACAGTGCAAATAGAAATGGAACTTCAAAGTCATGTAAAGAGCAATTGTGGGTTTTTCGTTGGGGTTTTTTGTTTTGTTTTTTTAAATCATTTGGAAAAATTGTGATGCTGTGTGATCGGATCTCAGGAGAGCATATTTGAAAGTCATCATCATCATGACATCACAGGACAAACTATATATTTCCATGGCTTTGAATAACAATGTGTTTACACTTACTTTCATGTTTCCATTTGTCTTTCCATTTTTTGTGCTTCCACTGGTAACGATGTATTTAACATCATAGTACTAAGAACTATGGGTAATTCCCTTAAGTGAAGTCCTGTGGAAAGTGTGCATGAAGCACTCAGAAACTCTGCGAGAGCCCTCTCACACTTACACGTGTGCATGTAGCTGATCACTGTTAAATTTCCCTCAGAATCAATTAAGTTGAACCTTAATCTTAACCTTAACCTTAAACAGGAGAAAACGCGCGCGCGCGTGTGTGTGTGTGTGTGTGTGTGTGTGTGTGTGTGTGTGTGTGTGTGTGTGTGTGTGTGTGGACCACGTCTTATCAATAACATACTGTCCCCCACACTTGGGCCAAAGAAAGAAAAAATTATACTGACCAATTACGTTGGCGGAAATTAAACTTACACAACAAGCAATTAAACAGTTAACTATGAAAAAATGAACACACATGCTGTGATGTCACCTAATTCTGACTTGATGCAGTTTATTAAGCTTGGACTTGGAGCAAATTCTTAATTTGAGTTTTTTTTTCTGCCTTTTGGCATTTAAAAACCTATTTAGCTCTCAAAGGCTGCAGCTCTTCAGGGACATCCATGCTCTATTTAAGCTTTTCAACTTTTTACTGCCTTCCATGCATGAAAAGACTTTGAGAAATGTGTTCAACTAGCATCACGATCTGCAAGACCACCACAGGATTCCTTTCATGATTTTCCATCCTGCTCCTGGTGGAAATGGAATAAAAACCAAAGCTGCAGCTGAAATGGTTTTGTCTAGTTGGAAACACATTGTAGCAATTGTTCAAAATTAATGTTTTCATGACCAATTATGAATTATGTATGGAAAATTATGCATTTGAATTTGGTAGCATGTGTGGTCGTAGTAATTGTTCAATCATTCACAAACATGTTTTAAAGTGTCAAGACCAAATGTCAAATGAAAGTGGGAAATCGGAGTTTTTGCCATCTGACTGGAGAGTTTGGTTGGCTCATTGTATCTGTCAGGCTTCTGGAGCGTACTAAGCAAATAAATCAATTGAAGCATTTTGTAAAGATGGGAGTGAGTGAACAATGGACCCCTGGATGTCCAAAATAACTCTTAAATACCCTTTTATAACTTAGGGATAGTTTAACCTGGGTCAGCTCTGTATGCACAGATAAAGATTTAATATGCTAAATACAGATCTTAATTTTTCAGATCTTTATCATTCTGCCTGACCAAAAAAAAGAGTGCAGATAGGAGGGGATGGATATGACATCTCTGTCGACTGCCATGCTCCAATAGATCCTGAAAGTTTGTTGTAAAATTATTGCAAAACTGAAATGTATGTAACCTTTAATGTAAACATGACCAATTCACTGAACAAAATGCTTTTTCTACACCCAAACTCCATTTTTCTACATTAATTTGACTGGTTTATCGGATGAGTGCATCTAATGTTGTTTTGAACTGGGATGTGTTTTATAAAGTATTGATTATTGTGCGTGCGTGCGTACGTGCGTGCGTGCGTGTGTGCGTGCGTCTGTCTGCCTGTTACTGTCTGTTACTGTCTGTTACTGTCTTGTCTTATGTAGCTTGTCTTGCAACCTTACTTCATGAAGTCTCTCTATTGTTATTTGGTTTGGTTTTCTTCTGTTTCTATACCTCAGCAGTACTAGACTGGCCTTGCAGTCATTGTTACGAGGTGTAACAACTGGAGGTAATAATTCCTTCATGCAAGGAAGCATAATCAACTAGAATTGCCTCTCTGAATTTGCATTCCTCCTCCAATCAGTCAAGTTGCGAACAATTTCAGTTCATAATATATGTAGTGAGGACTTTGAAGGGATTGTGTTAAATATATCAAGTGTACAAAATATCATCACTTTGTGTTTTGGGAGGTAACAGTTGTCTTGACCTTTAGCCAAAATCTATGCAGGTGGTAGGAGATAAAGCAATGCTGCAGCTTTTTCAAAGCAGCCCATCTGTACTCCAACCAAAATCCTTGATGGTTATTTGTCAGAAGATAGGGACAGCTTGGCTTTAAACACTTGCACATATGCAGTTCATTCATGAACATTTTGTTTCCCTTCCCCAAAACATTCAGGTTATTCACTCACGCTATTTCACTTTCCCCCAATAACTGGATAAACCATCGACAGCTAAGCCTTTGGGCCCAGATAAAGTTCAAAGTTTTCACCACTGGTTTAGCGAAATAATCAAGCTGCAACACAAGGATGCAACTTGCGTCTGATTCTGTTATCACAAGGGCGACTTGACGGGAGCAATGTTGGGACCTCCAGTTCATACATGTAGAAACTGCCCTCTGCTGTAATCAAGTTATATAGCAGCATAGATTCTCATTTGTCATTCAGTTCTAAATTCATTAACACATGACCCACTTTTATCTATTTGTTATTTTGGATATTTCTGCAATGTCTTGAACTGACATACAAAAATATAACATATTTGCCTTTGTCTTTTTCAGTTTAGTCATTCTCTGCTGATCTCTGGAGGAGTTGAAGAAACATCTAGAGAGAGAAAGGAAGAGAGAGTGTAGTTATTTTTTGTGATTAAAATACACAACTACAGATTTTACCCTAGAACATTACCTTTAAACTTGAGTACATCTCTTTACCTCTTTTTTCTCTTTGCCTCATTAAATCCAAGTGCTGCCTTTGACACCATCACATCTTATTGCAGACACTAGAATATTTAGGCCATTCATATATATCAAATTGATCTCACTTTTAACACGTAACCGCGAATCTTCCAGGCACACAAAAATTGTCAGGGAGTTCAACATGGCTCTGTGCTTGGTCCAGTATTATTGTCTTTATATACTGATCAGCATTAACATTATGACCATTGACAGGTGAGGTGAATAACACTGAGTATCTTGTTACCATGGCACATGTCAGTGGGTTGATTAAATTAGGCAGCAAGTGAACATTTTGTCCTCAATGTTGATGTCTTAGAAGCAGGAAAAATGGACAACTGTAAGGAGCAACTTTGAAAAGAGTGAAATTGTGACGGCTGGATGATTGGGTCAGAGCAGATCCAAAAATACAGCTCTTTTGTGTTTTCCCAGTCGGCAGTGGTCAGTACATATCAAAAGTGGTTCAAGGAAGGAAAAGTGGTGAACCGGAAACACGGTCATGTGCGGCAAAGACTCATTGGTACATGTGGGGAGCAAAGGATGGCCTGTGTGCTCCAATCCAACAGAAAAGCTATTGTAGCTCAAATTGCTGAAAAAGTTAATGCTGTTTCGATAGAAAGTTGTCAGAATACATGATGCATTGCAGTTTATATACAGTATTGCAGATGGTCATAATGTTATGGCTGATTGGTGTATGCGTCAGTTAGACAAGATAGACTTATTTATCAACGACATGAGACAAAACCAAATTATTAAGATGAATCTAAAATGTCCCTAAAATACATAAAGACCTGGACGAGCTGATATTTTCCTGCTCCTGAAAAGAAAGGTCCCAAGCTGTTACACTGTATATGAAATGTGGTCTGAGAGAACCTTTGGACACTACATACACATTGATAAAATATTGTATGAATGAGGAGCTGAATGTTACTATTTGATCCACTGTTCTCACATTAAGCAATAATGCCTGTCAGCACAAGACAAGCAATTCTATGTATGTAGGTGCTTTCCACATTTTACAGTCACCTCTGTGAATCAAGCACTCGCCAATTCATCGCATACTATCTCGTTTCCTGCCTTGTGCATGCTGTTAGAACAACAGGTTCTCATCCCAGTTTGTCAAATACAGACTCTTTGCCATGCCCAGTTGCATTTTAAACTACCACACAAAGCACCCTCAGCCATCTGCATGAAATATGAAACCATCCTTATCAATAGCAGACGTACATAGGTTATGACATCTATAATAAGCCTTTAAATATGTTTTGGGAAGGTGGAAGGAGTGATAGTTGGCCTGAACACACACCTAACTTTGCAATTACAGACTGAGAGCCT
>CAAKHG010010957.1:11364-21481 GCA_901007715.1 Dactylopterus volitans | reverse complement strand
ACACACACACACACACACACACACACACACACACACACACACACACACACACAGACCAGTCATGATAAACAGACAGTTCCTATAGTCACTATATAGTCTAGTTTTATCTTATCAGTTGTTAATGCATCAGATAAATGATGTATGACCACAATGTCTCATCAAATATCTTCAAATGTTCATTGTTAAAACCTTCTATGTGACAAACATCATGTCTCCTTCAGTGAAAACAAATGAACAAAGAAGTAACAAATAAATAATAGAGGGTTCATTACAAGCTTTCTGCCAACAGTCCGACACAATAGCACACAAGAGTGTGTTGTCCTCAGTGCTGCTCTGGCAGTAGAGAGGCAACACACCTCTACTGTGGGCAAACTGATGTCCTCATGGCAGGAAGCTTAAAGTGCAAGCGAGCTTATTGCCTGGGGGTGGGTGGGTCAGTTGGAGCTCATAGTTTCCCACCCAGCTGACAGACAGGGATGCATTGGGTTTAGAAGGGGAGATGCAGAGTCTTTACCTCACAGGCCAAGAGCTGGGCGTGATGAGTCAGCTTCAGTGCCTGAAGGTGTGGATGTCATTGTGAAGGCTGACTGAAGGGCTGGAGTACCTGCTGTGCACATGGCAGCTTGTACTGCAGCTGCAGCGCTGGATCCACATGACATTCCGGTGGAAGCTCTCGCCGTCTGGGCAGTGGAAGTGCAGCTGCACGGTGCGGGAGAGGGAAGGCGTGCAGCAGCGGCCATCAGTGCAAGTCCCACAGGTGCGCGGTTGATACCACTGTGCTGTGGAGCATCCAGCGAAAGTGATGCTGACCAGCTCCTGTGGACGGACAGTTCGCTGACACCTCTTACCCTTCTGGATGACAGAGACAGTGTCACCATTACAAACATATCACCAAACTCCTTGTGAATTTTTATCATCATTGTTTGTTATTCTGCACCATGGAACAATCATAACTTCTTAACCTCTTTAGCCTCCTAGCTTGCTTGTTTCTCATCATACCTTGGTAGCTACCGGGAATTGCAGGTCACATTGCCGGATCTGGCACAATCTGGTCTCTGAGATCAGCCGACAGGCTGGGTTGTTATTGGTCACCCGGCTTGATACACCCATCCCACATGTGGTTGAGCACTCAGTCCACTCAGTGGTTTGCGGGAAACAGCTTGACTCAAGTGGCACCTCAGATAGAGGGAATGACAGCATCTCTGTGGGAGGGCAAAGGAAAAGGGCAGTCACAGACAGCAAACGTTCTGACATTTTATTGACGATACTTATTGTCTCTGAATTTCTAATGTCTTGGCACATTCTTGAAGAAATTCACTTGAAGAATGGAATATTCTCAGGAATATTAAGTTGTCTCCAGAAATAGAAAAGGAATATTAAGTTGTCTCCAGAAATAGAAAAAATTTAAAGAAGGATCACAATTTTACAATTCTAATGTGCAGGTACCGAAATATTTACGCAAGCACGTTCATGCTTGCGCCATGATAAAGTATTTCTGATTCTTGTTCTGATGATGAACCCTTCCCATTTCACATTTTTAAGGAGCCTTTTTAACCACCCTCAGGCCAGAAAATCTGCTTTGCTCCAAAGGTAAGAAATAAATCTACTTAGCATATTAACATTTCCTTCTGCTTTCATGCTTCCGATGGATTCCCTTCTTATATTTTAGTGACCTTTCATATGGAAGTGTTGGAACAATATATCTTGTAGCAGGGCTGAGGACTAAATCTTGATTTTCAAAGACTTAAAGCGCAGTACCTTAAAAGGAAACTGTATCTGAGAGCTGTAATGTTCATGCAAGTCCCCAGTGAGAGTTCTTGTTTGGGGAAGCCAAAAGCTAAATATTTCTCTCAGATCAATTCAAGATGCTTCGCAAAGCTCTTTCTGAACATGTCTGGATTTGTTTTGACACTGACTTTGGTCCAACTCCTGTTCATCAATATGAAAAACTTTCTGGAGACCAAATTTAGTACTGGTGTGCGTTGGGAAAGGCATCAAGGGGAAAACTGTGGTCTTTACCTCTGAACATGGCCGTGCTAGCAGCAGCTGGGTGCTGAGGCTGAGGCTGGGCCTGCAGCAAGGCACTGATGTGGTTGGGATGGGGCTGGCTGCCTGGCAGGGACATTCGTGTCAGCTGGTCTGGCTCCTCTCTGATGTGGTTGTCGTCATCACACACCCATACCTCACAGCAGCCGCCCTCTGGTCGTACCAGCCGGGGCCACGAGCAGCGCCAGTCAGGAAGGGGCACTTGGTGAGGGCAAAGGGGCATGCAGCCCACCACTCCATCCATACAGGTGCACTGGTGCTGACAGTTGGGCTGGAAATTCTCACTGTGCTGGTACAACTCGCCGTTGAACTCGCACGGAAGACCATGGGCCTCAGCTGTAAACAGCAGCAGTAAACAGAAAACAGGAAACAACTGTGAAGCAGGAGAAACACCGCTCTCTTGACAAATATTAGCACTATAGGATTGAACTGAGGAAAGACAAATATTTCATGCTTTTTTCAATTTGATATTCTGCTTCTTTGTTACTATTATAAGCTCCTGAAGCCCTGTACACCTCTAATAATACAACTTCACAGCACTACTTTTGTAACAGTTTGTAATGGAACTTCAGATTATTGACTATAATAAATTGTAACAAAAATGTTCATTTTCTCTGACTTGTAAAAAACGTTTAAAAAGATAGAATAAAATCACTGCAGTTATTCATATTGTGATTAATAAGGAGACATTTTTTTCCTGCCTTGTAATATGTGCATGAGCAATTTCATACTTCTGTCATTGCCAACGTTTTTCCTTATGAACCCTAGTTGTGAATTTGCAATTTGTTGTTGTTTGCTGCTAAAATGAGCAGTGATGTCATTTCTCCTCAGACTGTTTCATTTCAGACTCTTGAGGAGGTAAAACAATGAAATATTGGATGTGCACAACATCCAAACAAATGATATTCTGTAATAAAAGGTAAAGCTGCTTCATTGTAATCCAGGGGTTTTCAGAAATTTTGTCTTCTGGATCCCCAAGCCAGGTCTCTGCTGATATTGTAAATGTAAAATATAAATATAAATTGTCTGATAAAAGTTAGTTAGTTAGTTAGTTAGTTAGTTAGTTAGTTAGTTAGTTAGTTAGTTAGTTAGTTAGTTAGTTAGTTAGTTAGTTAGTTAGTTAGTTAGTTAGGGTATATCCTTTGTAAATGTTTTTGTTTTAATTTATTTTTGCTAATTGTATTTTCCCAAGCATTTTTTTCCACTGGACAATTAAGTTTTTTAAAAGTAATGCTATGTGCATAAATGAAAAATGAAAAAAAAAATGTTTTCTAATAATTGACTTTTTATTGGTCAGCAGAGAGATTCTACTTGTGAAAGGCAATTGAAAACCCTCCCATTTTGCCACGGACCCCACTTGAAATTTGCACTAATGAAAAAAAACATTTTTTTAAAGTCATTCTTATTAAATGTGGCTAAAGCCAGATAAATGCTGGCTCAATGCTCTCACCTCTGCACAGTCCTCTCTCAGGGTCTCCTCCAGCCCCCAGATGGCAGTGTAGCCCCCTGATGTGGTCACAGGGCTCGGTGGCACTGCAGTCCTCATTGAACTGCCGAGCACATATTTTACAACACCCACAGTGGTCAGTCACCAAGCTGATGCCGGGTGGGCACGATGTTGGTGAGGTGGCACAGGAGCACTGAGACGAGCATTCACCTTCTGCCTGAGGAGCAAGGTCAGAGGTCAGCTCATCATTCATGCAAATGGGCTAGTGTATCACCAGAGATCAGTGGGAAATAATTTTAAAAAATCGATGCAAAGAAAAATTTTGAAAGGTGAGTGCAGTCCGAGCAACTCACCATCACTGCAGCGCTGCAAAGCACTAACACGGTGGGAATGATTTGGTGCAAACCGACAGCGTAAAGCATCCTGACTGTTAAGGAATAAAAAAAAGTTTCGAAGCAGGTATCCGTAGTCCAAAGAGGAAGGACGCCTTGTTAGTCTGCTCCAGAGTGAAACGTATCCACAGCTGAAAGTCTGTGCACCAAGGTACACCAGTCTGCTCTGTTTGCTCTCCTGCAGTGTCTTGTTCTCAGTACAGCTCAGCTCTACTTCATACAGAGGTTCCCCTTAGCAGGGCCTGTACTTATAGAGGGACATGTCCCCGCCCCACTGTGATATCATCAACTCTCCCCTCAAGAAAGTGTCCAAAGGGAGAATGGGGTGGTTTGGTTGGCATAAAGCACTGACAGACAAGTACTCAAATTACAAAACAATTTTTGAAACATTGTTAGTAGTTTGTTACAACCTTCAATAAAGTTTTAGTTTTTAGATTGTCACGTCCGGCTTTGGAAAGCTGTAGCTGCACACATATACCAAGTATTAAACATTTTTGCAATGTCTCCAAAATAGAAAGAGTAACTGTGGTAGGACAGGTGCAATGGAAAACCTGAGTAGGGATGCCCCCTCAATCATGGCAAAAGCTTTTAAAAAGGGAAGCAGTGCTGTGGAGAATATCCCTGTGAACAACAGTGCAGTACACTGTGGGACACTCTCGCTCAGGACATCCTGTGTTCCCTTCATCTTTTTCCGAATGGGCCACATTCCAGGAAATACAGGCCTGTCTTCAGGTTCCCATGATTGGTAGGAAAAACTCTTGCATTTTTGTTGTCATCCCTGGGGCACATAAAAAAGTGTTTTGTTGGAGAGCAGGAAAGTCCTCACATTAACGATTGGCTCATACCATCATAAAACATGCAACATGTAGTTTGGTGCTTTTGATAAGGCTGCTGAGGTTCTTGCCATGTTTCCAAAAAAATATATCACATGCAGTCTACTGAGTCTGTGAGACCAAAAGCTAATGTCAGACATTTGTGTGAAAACTGATTTTACAAGGGAAGGAATATGTAGGCTGTGTAGGCTAAAAAATGATTGCTAAATTATATAATTTCATAAAATTTGAATGATACTGTCTAACAACATCAAGATTAATTTGAAAATTGTTCACTTGTTTAAGCCTTTTGTCCCTCTGTGCCCCAAAATGACATATTTAGAATTTTTTTCTTGAAAATAAAATGTCTTTAGTAAAATGGCCTGAATGTAACTACACCTAATTCCTCACATGATATTCGAGATCTATGAATATGTCTCTGCTCACTGGCATTCGTCTGCAAAGCAATACAACACATCTCCTAGTTCGCTATCTCGCCTATTGCCTAACGTCTCCTCATCCTTCTTCTTCTTCTTCTTAACAGCTCGCATTTCCGCTTGCTCTTGCTTTGATACTTTGATACTACTAGCAAATGATTCTGAAAGCTCTGGCTCAAAAGTAGTCATGAGTGGCTCCATGAATTTTTTTTGTAAAGGTTGTTGAAGATGGTGTTCCTGAATAGGTTATAATCCCAAGCAGAAATCCCAAGCCATGACATGATAGCTTTTTTCATGCATGACATGTCTTGTAACACAAAAAAAAGTTCTGTCTCCATCTCCTGGTTCATACACTCTTTCTGGCCATTGGATTGGGGGTGGAACCTGGAGGACAGGCTAACAGAGGCCCCAAGCTAAGTGCAGAACTCCTGCCAGAAAATGGAGGTAAACTATGGACCACGTCAGAGGACTTGAAGAGGGACGGATGATTCCTGCTGCCAGAGAGTCACTGATGTAGGCATCCATGGCCTCTCTTTGTGGGCGGGTGCCGGGCTGCAGGTCGATGGGACAGTCATAGGAGTGATGAGGGGGCAGGGACGTGGCCTTGGCCCTGCTGAACACCTCCCGAAAGTCATGGTACTCGGGGAACCCCAGACAGGGTAGGAGCAGGCAGACCGTTGGGGAACGTGGCATGTCTCAGGCAGGTCTGGTGACAAGAAGGGCTCCACCCCAGGATGGTCCCTGTAGCCCAGTCAATGTGGGGGTTATGACAGTGGAGCCAGGGGTACCCCAGAATAAGGGTAGTGCAAGGGGATTGCAGGATGTGGAACTGAATAGTCTCATGGTGGTTGCCGGACAGGAGCATGTGGACAGGCGTGGTCTGGTGAGTGACGTTACCCAGTAGATGACCAGAGGAACCTGGTCAATCCCCAGCTGACCTGCGTGCTACTCATCGATGAGGCTGACGTCTCCCCCAGAGTCAGTCATGGTGGCGAGGGTATAGGAGCCATCTGCCATCAGGAGCTGGGCATGGAAAGCAGGTCTTGGGCGAGGGGCAAAGTTCTGAGACCAGCTCAGCAGAACACCCCTCTTTACTGCTGAGCCCTCCCTTTTACTGGACAGCGGGAGACAAAGTGTCCAGCCTGGCTGCACTTGAGGCAGAGATTTCCCCGACCACGTCGGTCCCATTCCTCCAGTGTCAGGCTCGTGCGTCCCACCTGCATGGGTTCGGCTCCGCCCACAGTTGGTCCAGTAGGAGGGTCGGCTGAGCGTGGACTGCTGAGCCTCCGCAGCGTTGGAGGCTAACTGTTTCATATGCTGATGAAGCATCCCTTCCACCCAGGCTAGGCGAGAATGAGGAGAAGGGTGTTCTGCTGGGTCCATGTTTGGCTAGATTGTCCTGTGACGGGTGTGAGTTGGACGCAAGAGCAGTACACAGAAACTCTGGTACAGTTGGTAATGACCTTAATTTACTCGTGAGCAACACAAGGGCTCGGATAGACGAATAAGTTCAAAGCTCAGAGAAATCTTCGGGCTAGTAATCCAAACACAGTCTCTGGGATACTGGAGCTCAATGCTGAGCCGTTCCGTGGAATCCAGGGACAGAGCGCAAGCCCACAAACCCATGTAGGTCCGTACCATAGCTGCTGGGGGTTATAGAAATCGGCTTACAGTAAAAGAGGAAGCCAAGGCACAACGGCCAATGATGCTGAGGCGCCGGTGGGGAACGGGCAGTGGAGAAACCAGGGGCAGGCGGAAGAGTCGAAGCCAGGGGGCAGTTGGGTGACGGAGCCGCAGAGGCAGAGATCGTGGTCAGAGACGGAAGGCAGGTCGCTTCACCAGGGATCAGGCAAGGCAGGCAGGTCAGAGGCAGGCAGGGTCGGTACCGGGAGATCAGACAGGGAAAAGGCGCTGGAAAGTCTCACATGGAGCAAGCAGTAAAACAATCTGGCGATGAGTGACGGTGCAGGGCATGCTTAAATGCAGCACTGAGTGAATGAGCGTTTGACAGGTGCATGGAGTTAGGGCTGATGAGCTAGGAGTGGCCAACGGAGCGGAGCAGAGGCAGAGGCAGAGAGAGGAGTCGTGACAGAACAGGCCCGATACTCAAGCTTGTCTTTGGAAGCACCAAATAATTTTGGCCACGTGGCCAAAGTCTCTAAAGTACTCAAAAAAGGGAATTTGAACAAGAAATGCTTCAAATGTTGTTTCAAATGCTTGCAGCCCCCTCTGCAAACTTGCTTAAATCTGATGTGTTGCAATGACCAAATCTTCAGGCAGACAGTTGATGCTACGGCATATTGCTCATTTCCTTAGAGCAGGTGTTGCAGCCCCAATGTGAAGCGACTATGTTACTGAGCACACAGAGAGTAAAACAAACTACATGCAGTATACAGACTTACGTAAGCAGCCACCCAGACACCCTGCCAGCTGTGCTGTAAAACCACTGGGATGATGGAGTAGAGGTTGCTGGGGTGAGATGGGGGATGAGGGGTTGGTTGGGTGAGAGCACCTAGCTGGGCAACAGCGGGGAGGAGGGCAGCCATCCAGATTCTTGGAATTCCTGCCCCACAAAGGCAGGATGTGTGTACTGGCCACACTGCGTTGGACACTGATGGAAGAGGGATTGGGATGGGGGGGAGTGAAGAGGGGTGGAGGAGGTACCAGTTTGGCAGCCTCCTGCCTGGCCATGTGCCAACCATTGTTTGTCAGCCCGGCAAACATTTCCAAACACACGGAGGTCAAGAGTTGTCTGCCTTGCTTCACGCTGCTGCTCGTCCTCCTGTTTGCTGTGTGATATCTGATAACAACCGCCAGCCTGAAGAGTCGTGTTTGTGACACGCTATTTTTCTGATGGACCTCTTATATGGTAACTGTGAACATATTAATCTAAAATTCAAACAAACCATAGTGCCTAGAATTTTCAATCAGATTTCATTTTGTGACTACAGATGTGCAGCTCCCTCCGGTGAGGCATCTTCTTGAAATGTGGTAGCAAAAGGGACAAATCCTGGTTAAAAAGTCAGACTCACTTTCAAAGTAATCAAAAGGATATATAGGAAGTTAGTGCAGCATGCAAGGAAGAGGTGCTGTTGTGTCTGAGTCGGGCGAACTGCAAAGACACAACAGGAACACAAAGGGTAAGCGTGTGAAAAGGTTTATACTGGACTCCGATGTATGCAGTAACAAAGTGCCTACTGGTTTATTATGAAACACTTGTTTCTATTGGAGGTCCTGCATTTTGGGAAAAAAATTGCAAATGGGAATTTGTTCTCTTTCAAAAACGTACAAACTGATTATTTTATAAAATCTACACTAAAACACATCTTTCGGTGATCGTCAATTCCTATTCTCGTAGTTTCCTGTGCCTTTTCCACTAAAACATTTTTAGCAGATTCATGTTTCTATGCGGGTGACCCCTTTCTGTTCTGTAAGCTAATAACCGAAAAAGCTAATAGATTAAGTTGTTTTGCTTTGGGCATAATTAAACTATTTTAGTGTGAAACCATAAATGAACAAAATACAACCTAAGGGCCAGGTCAGCCCCACCATTTGTCTCTATCCAGCCTTCAACGTCCTCCACAGAAAAATAGACTAAAAATGACGAAGCTTCAGAAGCATTACTTTTCTGAGTCTATCTATTTAAATCAACCAGAAGTTCTTGGTTTTGAAACAAAGACACAGACCTTCAGGGCTGCTAATGGCATATTGTAAAGCAATCTGTTATCGCTATCAAATTCATGGAGATTAAAATCACTGAGTACTAAGTGTTTCGTTATCTGAGTCAGTGTGGCCCTCCAAAACATCTGACCAAATTTTTACACAAGCACTTTGAGTACCATCAAAGAGAGAAGAAAAGCGCTATATAAATGCAATTCCATCCATCCATTTGCCCCTGGTTAATGTTCTTATTGCTGATTGTGTAGCTTATCTGTGACGGTTCTCTCGCCTTGAGGTGAGTGCAGCATCCTGCAGATCAGGAGCACCTGGTTAGTTTACAAAGTTTTCTTGCTCAGGTGGCTCTCTCTATCACTCCCTGTCGGCAATTGCGATACTTTCATTGCTTGTTCATTCATTTTCACATCTCAACATTGCATCTTATATTCCACCTACGCCCACACCGACACTACTGAAGCCACTGATTAACACAGCCTATGTTCTTTAGGTTCAGTTTGACAGTAAAAAGTTTATTTTACTGAGCAGTGAATCTTTTTCCGTCTTTTATCATAGCCGGCGAGCCAGGTTATGACAAAGTGTTCCGCTACAACTGAAAAAACATGTAGCCTGTATCTTGACAGCTCGTTTCAAAAGTTTGCATCATGCACTGGAAAAAAATCAAATATTACCTCATTTGCCTAACTTTTTTATCCATTTTAGTCACACTTACACTTGAAATCTACCAATGGAAGACGCAAAAAGTTCCACGAAAGGTTAAAAAAAATTACTCCCTCTATCTCTCAGAAAGGCTGAGTTTGGATTATATCTCTTACATTAAGTATAGTTTCTGAAGAAATTAAACATCATTGCTTGTTAAGTTTTTTTGGGAGGGAGGCACGCACACACACACACTGCAGGAGAGAAGAGGAGGAAGGGAATGGGAGGGAGAAAAAGCACAGGCAAAAAACAAACAATACCCAAAACCTAATCATCACATTACAAAGACTCTGAGTGTTTTGTAGTGTGAAAGGTACATTTCAGGGCTTCATATATAGGCCTCCATCCATTCTGGACAACCCCATGAGTGCCACCTATTGAACAAAAAGTGGGAGAGGGAGTTCTCCTTTTTCTCACGTCAACACATGTGGCGCATTTGCTTGCAAAACACAAACGTATATCCAGCGTGGGGTGAGTTTGAGTGAGATTAACGGCTTCTATCTGTTTGTGAGGGCTGCACCTCCGTCAGGTCAGTCAGGAAAACCACCTTAAGGTTGCCTTCTCAGCCACATTCGTCATACTAGTGTCCCTAAAAAGCTCCTGGTATAC